>JAAGWP010000415.1:0-65550 GCA_013266165.1 Fusarium graminum
GGTGTTGGACGTAGCGTGGCGCTGGGATACGGCGATGCAAGCGGCACTCGAGATGGGGATGGGGAAGGGGATGGGGATGCGAGACAGGGTATTGGTGCTCTGTATCGCTGCAAGAAACGAGGGTCAAGGAGAAGAATGAGAACCAATGAATGGATCGACAAAGTTAACAACAGCAGCGGGGAAGCGGATAGTATAGACAATGGGGATGGTGAGGATTGAGCGGAAGACACTGGAAGAAGGATTGGGGGAATAACAAAGTGGAGTGGAGTTTGTTCTAGAGCTGGATGTTAACCAGGCTGAGGTTGTGATGAGTGGGAGCTGAGAGTGACAGTGAATTATGCCAGCTCAGCTATAGCTAAGATACCGATTGCCGGGTACGCAAAAGTTACGGGAGTCAGAGATGGCACATCGATTGATGTCTGTCGACTACGAATGGATGTATTAATCAAGGTCCCAATCTTGTGAGCGTTATTCCGGGTTAGCAATTGACAATGACATCGATGGTGGTGTGGGCCATCCAACCGAGCGGATGCCAGAGACAACAAAAAGAGACAACAGTGAATGTGATTAACAGATGCACGGGAATCTAGGGGCTTGGACGTGCCAAACTGTGACCACTGAGATTGGAATCCCTCGCACAACAAGCCCGAGTCAACAGTGAAGCAATCCCGGCCAAGTTTTTTGCAACTGTGTATCACACCGAGCGATCCCAGGCACGATTCCCTAAAGAGGAATTGGCGATGGGCTCAGGTGCTGTGAATACTTGGGTGTACAAGTCACTAACAATAACAATATGGGTGCCAGGTCAATGAATATGCTGGACGCATTAACCGATGATTTTCTGTACGAAATTAGTCGCATTAATCGCGTCAAGGAAAAGTGCAAATGCAAATTAAGGCAGGCACGCGAACGAAGACACACACGCACGCCCACGATCTCGACTCGATTCGACCTCCGCGTCTCGTCTCATCTCTTCTTCTTTTTTCACATCAGGTCAAGCCAAGTTCGGCTCTGTCAACCTTTTGCCCCTGGGACGGTCCCCGTTGGCCCCCACTCCATGTGGGTCTGACTCGAAGCTAGTCCTTACAGCGTTAACTCTGTTGTGGCTTCTCCCCGTCAGCCCATACATCCCCAGTAACCGGCAGCGGGGAATGGCTTCCAAATATCGGGAATTTTGTGTAGGGTAGAAATGAGGTGAATGTTGGCATTGTTGATTCAAATGAGCTGGGCTACTTAGGCTGTTCGGTTCATTGATAAATGAACCTCTATTGACACAATCCTTTTGATAAATGTCGTTACCACAAGAATTATTTCCTTAATCATCTGTGGACAATGTCGAACATGGATCTTGTAAATGCCGACACGCAGCCTTGACAGCCAGATCGAGCTACCTGACAACGCCAAACACGAGTTTCGCAGTGGGTTGTGTCAATATCATCACCGGGCAAGGCTCTTTGAGCACTTCAATCACGATCACATCATAAGTGACACACCTGGAGGCTCTCAAGTTTCTTCTACTCAAGACAACTATATGATTACAAGGTTACCACTAGCCTCACGCCAGCCTTGCACATGTTTGAGCTTCACGAACTTGGTAACACATGATTACGATATCGCGTACACCTTCCCTTTCACACAGCAACAATTCATAGCAACACATCACATGGACCAAAAGCGATCGCTTGTCTTCACTGTCATTTTGACTATTCATAATGGTGATGCCATTTATTCGTACTAATCAAGGCTTAAAACAGCCAGACCCAAAGAAAAAGAAATCTATCCGTGAACATTTCCACATCTTCATGAACGCTTCCGGGCCTCTCTACTGAGGCCAGGCCCATGCGTCCTGTAGCGTCGCTGTGGCCATTTCATTACCATCATTAGGTATCAAATATCCTGATGGTCTAGCCACCCGCCGCTCATATCCCATGAAAATACCCACATGATGCCAATGGCGCTCATCAACTTTTTATGGATCGATATCCTCTATAGTCAATTTTACTCATGCATTCGTGCCAAAAATCAAAACATCGTAAACCATTTTTTCCCTTAGACAGCACCGGCGCTGATCATCTTCTTTCGGAGGTAGTTCTTGTACTCGGAGATGGAGCCATCCCATGTGCGGATAGTCTGGTTCTCGCAAACAAGAATCTGCTTGGCAATCTTGTCGAGCAGTCTGTATATCGTTAGTCATTCGTCATTATAAAGATTCATCAAGGATGCTTACCGGAAGTCGTGAGAGACGACAATAACACCTCCACTGAAAGCGTTGATAGCGTCCGCCAGACTGTCAATAGTAGGAATATCCAGACCGTTGGTAGGCTCGTCAAGAAGCAACATGTTGGGGCTCTCAATGGCAAGCAGGGCAAAGACGATACGACTCTTCTGACCCTCAGACAGGGTACCCATCAGGGCAGTCTGGGAGTCACCGCTGAGACCGTACTTGCCAAGCTGCTGGCGCCAGTACTGGTAGTCCTGAGACTTCTCGCTGAACTTGTCACGGCAGAAGTCGAGAGCAGACTTTGTCAAGTCAAGCTGCTCGGCACTGTGCTGAGAGTAGAGACCAAGCTTCAAGTGAGTGTGTCGGGTGACAACACCGCCTGTGGGGGAGAGCTTGCCGGTCATGAGGCGGAGCAGAGTAGACTTGCCCACACCGTTAGGTCCGACAAGGGCAGTTCGGGAGTCCATGTCGAAACCAAGGTCGAGGTTGCGGTACAGATCATCCTCAGGGTTGCCAGAGTAGGAGAAGGTAACGTTGTCGAAAGACAGGACGGGAGGAGGGAGCTTGTCAACATCGGCGAAACGGAAAGTGAAGACACGATCCTGCTCAACAGGCTGGATGAAGCCATCGGCCTCCATCTTGTCGAGAATCTTCTGTCGGGACTTGGCCTGTCGCACCAAGTTGGCGTAAGTACCGGCGCTGGCAATGAACTTCTTGATGTGGACAATCTCATCCTGCTGCTTCTGGTAGGCCTTCATCTGGTTCGTCTCGTTCTCACTTCGAGTCTTGGAGTACGAGTCGTAGTTACCACCGTAGTAGACAAGCTGCTTACCACGCATATCAATCATGGTGGAGCAAACACCGTTGAGGAAATCCATAGAGTGGGAGACGAGGACGAGGGTTCGCTCCCACTTCTTGAGGTACTCCTCGAGCCACACACAAGCCTCCAAATCCAAATGGGCAGTGGGGTCATCAAGAAGCAGCACAGAGGGCTTGACGAAGAGGGCCTTGGCGAGGGCGACTCGCATACGCCAACCACCGGACATGTCCTTGGTCTTCTTGTGGATGGTCTTCTTGTTGAAACCCAGACCGGTCAGGATAAGAGAAGCACGGGTAGCAAAGGTTGAGGGATCAAGCTTGTCCATGTGCTATAGTTGGTTAGCCAAGTACGTCGTCAATAGCAGGAATAACTCACCTCGTAGAGATCAAGGAGGACAGGGCTCTCAGGGCCTTCATCCTCGAGAAGCTTCTCAGCCTGCTGGTCCAGACGCTCAAGTTCGGACTCAGCCTCTGTGACGACCCACTCAAGGGCGCCCAAGTCGCTGGGAGGCGCACCCTCGTTGAGAAGGTAGAGGTCGAGATGCTCGGGGATGGGGTATTCACGAGCGGCGATAGCCTTGAGGAAAGTAGACTTTCCGCAACCGTTCTCACCGAGGAGACCGTATCGTTTACCGTATGTAAGCTCGAGGGTGGAATCGGTGATAAGAACTCGACCGTGGAAAACCAGAGAGCAACTGGTCATCTTGACGTCCTTGCTGGTCTTGGTAGATGCAAGAACACCGGTGGTGACACGGTCAGAGATACCGTGCTTGTCCATCTGCTCGGTGAGGCGCTTCACCTCCTCGAGCTTCTCGCCTGAAGTCGCGGGGGCATCGTCGACGATAGGGTTGCCGTTGGCATCGAGCTCAGGCTCTTCGGTCTTCTTGCCCTTCTTGCCGCCCTTGAGCTTACCCTCGGCAGCCTTCTTAGCGAGACGCTTCTCCTTGGAAGAAGAGGGAGCCATGATGACGATTTGTGTAGAGGAAGAAAAAAAAAAGACCGCGGGGTTGAAAGAACGGAGACTGTCGGCGGGGTTAATGGACGTCTGTCAAAGAAACAAAGTCCAAGCCGAGGGGTATATGAGAGGAGAAAGTTGGAATGATCGTTCGATGAAGGAGGAAGAAAGAAGGAGGAGAGGGAAAAAAAGTTATGTTGACCGATAAAGAAAAAAACCAGCCAAACAAATAACAATGAGTGTGGCGGTTCCAGTTCCCGGTTGAATTCTGTACTGTCCTCTCAAGGCTTCTACACTGAGGCAAGGCGGGGTGAATTTTTAAATGGTGGGGCAGATTTACAGATTTTTTGTCTGGTGAGAGAGTCAGGCACCAACTAAGGCATCAAGGTGCATGTGTTTGAAGTTTGATCCAATGTTATACGGTAATATTCTATGGAATCTATTTGGGTATTTCCATGACAATAACTTCAGCTATTATTATTATCTCTTTTTTGCAGTTCTTCCTCATCTTTGTGTAGCAAATTCCACTATTTTGCTCAATTAATCCCTAATAAGCCAAGGATCTTTTCTGACTTGACGTCACCTATCTCTCCACTATGATTGGCTGCTACTGGCTTCAGGATTTTCACACTGCCCGCCATCTTATTCTTGTGCTAACAACCTTGAAGGGCGGCAACCCCGTAGTTTTAAAAGATATGAATCTGCTCCTATCTTATCGATTCTATTGAATCGGACTTACCCGTCTACTGCCCGAGGCCCATGAGTCAACTTTGCCTCTTTGTATCAGCTCAACAATAATCCGGGGAGTTGTCAAATGTCACCTGAAGATGATACTGCCGCGTGTTGCGCCGGGAATAGTCACTGACTCGATCCTTGCACCAAGTCATTTTGTATCAGGCACTCATACCCTTTCCAGCCTAATTTGCTGCTCATCATGATGAGTCGAAAATTGACCCGGCTGATATTCTTTTTATTTTAAGTCACTTGTTCTTGACATCACTGTGGGGCTGACTTTCATGATACTCATTTATACGGAGTAACAGTACTCCTGATTATGCAGTTACATAATTCTGATTGGATTTCTACCAACATTGTATTCCACGATAATAGGACGATATAGCATTTTCACTATAATGCCATCAAACCATTTAGTCACAAGTATCATTGTTTCATAAATTCGTTTCATCATTGATACTAAACTCGCTATAGTGATATTGTCACATCCTATGGGCAATCAAGTGGAGGCCTCATTGTCGAGAGCATCGAAAGCGGTCTCGCTGCTAAGCTCGCTCTGTCTAGGTCCAGCGTCCCGGCCAGCAGCACTCTGGTTCTTCTGGAATTGGAGCTCAGCGAGCCGGCTAGGATCATCCTCACTGCCAGGCTCAGAGGCCAAAGCCTTCTTCAGACCGTCCTGTGTGTTCGAGTCGTCGATGCCTTCATGCAAATTCTTGCCATGAGGGCCACCAGGAGCCCTGATGTACTGATTGTTAACATAGCTGGGGGCAGTATCGGCGTGACTGGATCCCGAGCCTGAACCCGATTCCGACTTTGAGTTGGACCTTGGGGCGGAAGAGGTGTTTTCGCTACGACTGGAGCCTAAGCCCGAGCCAGACTCATGAGAGGAAGAGGTGTTTGTGGTGCGGCCGGAGCTGGTGTTCTCAGATCCGGATGAAGGTTGGTTCTCACCACGGATGCCTTCATTGGAGGTGAACTCACCACCCTCTTGGAGAGACTCCGCAGCAAGAGACTCAGAGGCAACCTTGCCGGCACCTTCCTGCTTGATGGGAGCGTTCTGGCCGAGATCGACCTGTAACGTGTTAGACTGCCGCAGAATTGGGGTAAGAGGGGTTTGCCAAAGCTCACCTTTTGACCGTGACTGGGAGCCTTGGGAGCCATAATGTATATTGTGTTGGAAATGGAAGAAGAGTGTAGATTTGGTGTTTGTTGGAATTGGATTGTGTAGCAGGTATGCTTGGATGCTGATTTCACTTTGAAGGCTCACGAGCTCAGATATATCCAATTTGATGACTTCATGACATCATGGTGGTGCTGGCTCACTGATGGCTTTTGCCTTTAGCATGACGCCGAATTACATCATGAAGTCCTAGCTTCGAGTGTAAACAAGCAAAGGAACATGAACCAAGCAATTTGGGAATCGTTGAAGCGGGAGAGTTAGAAAGTTCCATGGAGAACGAGACATCGAGATCTGAGCTATGGATGTCCAAGCGCACTTGAAGGTTGACGTGTGATGTTGTAAGGCAGGTGATACATGCGGACGTTATGCATTATACGCCGAGCAACAGGTAATAACACCGAATACTTCGGGAGAAGGACTAAGAGCATTCATGTTTTGTATGTCTTTCTCAGCCTCATCGACATCGGCAATGGACAGAAACATACAGTGTCCTCCCACGTTAAATGCCTTCTTATCAGACGACCATCAGCAACACCAGACAGCATCACAGGTCCGGTGTTGAAGATCTACGGGGGTATCGGACCTTTTTTGCCTGCTTTCCTTGTTCCCCGGCACATTGAAGGCCATTCATCCATGTTTGTACAGCTATAAACGTGGAGAAACATCTTGGCATGTAGCCTCCAACCTTCAGCTTTCTGGTTTGGAGGATTATACCAACATAAGTAGCCTACTATTCTTGAGTATAGCCATATCGAGCGGAATTTGTTTTTTTCTTTTTTTTTTTTTTACCACGGATGGCGAGCTACAGCTTCTGAAAGTGTCAGAAGCCAGCTTGGCCGAGAATAAAGACTGAGTGTATCTCAAGAACGCGACCCACTCGTATATATCGTACGTGGACTTGCATGGAAGTGTCATGCTCGCTATTGATTAGCGAAATACGACATCACGTCCTAGGTGTCTGTGAAATCGGAGTGTCATTTGCAGTCATGCTGGTTTGGCAGGATGAAAGAAGAACTTTTGGTCAGAGAGTACTCCAGTCTACTGATGGAGCAACAGAGGGATGGCAGTATACCAAATAATAACTATGTAAAATGACTAGAATGATAATTCCACATAAGTAAATACCCAAGAGGTGACAGTATACGATGAGCAATTGGCGCTGGCCTTATGGCACATCGACTATTCAGACCCATTGAAGATTCTACCCAATTTATTCGATATGTGCATTGCTTCCCTCCAATGGCTTGCCTATATCAGATTGGATAGCGCAGATGGTCAACTTCCCTTTTTAGCCTGACGAAAATACTACATTTTTATGACGACCATTTCATGGTGCGATGACTTGGTAAGTTTCTCTGGATGTCTTGCGCAATTGTAAGTGCCCACGCCTCAGTATGGTACTCATGTTTGCAACGTTTAACAATTACGTTGAATTCCAAACCTTGCCCAGGAATTTAATGGTTTTCAATATAAAGAACAGGAGTAGCAAGTTTTACTCTGGTATGGAGTTTAGACTAAGGCAGATAGACACCTGCGTGTATTGTTCAGTATCATATTAAAGACTGTCTCTTCATCACAATAAAGCAATGTCATTCTTCACACAAACAAGTAAATCAGACAACCATTACAGAAACAAATGATAAGAACCAACAAAATCTTCGCAAGGTTTTGTTGCCAAGCCATAGCCAAGGCTGAGTTTCGCACGCGTGACGCAAGAATGAAGAAGAATTGGTCTCGAGTCGTAGTTTTGCCACCCTAGAGCCGCTCAAAATAGTGATTTGAGGCGCATGATCGGCCGGCTGTGGAACTTGTTCAGAAGCGACGAACATTTTGACTCATCTTACAGGTCAAGTCTTGACAACCAGCAGAGTTCAATACGGCAAGTGATAGAAAGATTTAAGCAGGAATTGAGTAGGTGAAGTGCTATTAGAGTCATCGGTCTGGTATGCGCCTCGAGAGGCTGACACCCATCAGCCAGAGCTCTAAGCTGAGAGTTTATTTAAACGCAACACAGTCCTACCTATATGCGCCGTGAAATCACAAGCTTATTGTAAAAATACGGCTGTAGATAAAATATTATATCGAGCCGACGTCCCGAAACAAACCCCACCCTCAATTGAATACAAGGTCATTCTTCGCAATGGTAAAGGGAGAACTCGTTTATCATGACGGCCACTACCACCGAACTTCGGCAGACCGGCCGGCAACACGGCATGATCAAAGTCGTCCTCAATATGGATTTTTGCAAAAAACCCACGATGCCTGGGGACACGTCCTGTATGGCGTCGGTAGCGTCTATTACAAAATTCGAGGATGATGAAGGATGTACACGATGACGACGCCTATACGAGACAGGAATGAACCGACTGTTACTCTACCAGCCTCCAAGAAAACTGGCTCCTACTGTTGATACTCTCGTCAGTTGCATCAGCGGGATCAAGCTTCGACATGTTGCTGTCCGAACCACTTTATATGATGATGATAGACAAGCCCCATCGATGATCAAGGGGAAACAACAAAGAATCAACCAAAAATATCACAGTCAAGCTCATGCCAACTGCAAACCGGGTCAGGGATAATATTTGGGGCTCCACAGATTTACAAAGACGTCCATGCTCTGCTTTGCATCAGTTTCAGAGTACGGCGGCGGCAGAACCAAGCAGCAAACAGCAGTGAGAGGTACACTGGTACAGTATCTGGGCTAGGAATGGGACGCGCCACAAGATGGGATTTGATGAACACTTTTGGACACAAATATTACCAAACCGGTCCGAGGTGGAAGAGTGATCCTTGGAGGTTGGAAGTTGGAGAGAGTCAGTTAATGTGACTGGGTTACGAATCCACGTAAGCTGTTTGCTGTTCTGGGAATACGTTATCAGAAACCATCGATACGATGCAATGTTATCCTACTGGAAATGACACTACCAGCCATTCAACTGAGCCAAGAAGACGAGACGCAGGCATTTAATGTTATTATATTGCAACTCCGTATTCACCATGCCAAGTAAACGACTTGGCTGAGCGAGGTCCACCTGAAGCGGTTCAAGACAATTTCCCAGGCGTCATTGGAGACTTTCAAGACGTCGCATACATCTAGAAGGCGAAATGGTTCCAATTCTCGTCGCCAAACATGAGGTGAGACCCCTGATGTTTTGGCGCGAACGGATGTCGGGTGGAGATTGTCCCCTATTCTACACAGTGTAATCTCTAGAGGTTGCCGACGCGCAATGCAACAGACAAGGCCAAGCTTTTTGCTAGGGCGAGATAGAGCTACGGTGTGCATTGACTCTAGTCACTACATTATCACCGTCAACAAGATGAGATCCTTTGTCGAACTTGTCTGATTGGCCGTACAGGGCGCCGGGCCAGGGCCTAGACGAGCTTCAATCTCTCCGCTGCGCCTCAAAATCGACAGGGGCCTTTATCTCGTGAGTGGCTACTTTTCAAATCCTCGAGGGATCTGCTTGTGTTTGGGGACCGACTTCACCGTAGCAGGCACAGTGCCACTCGTCCACTACAACACAGCCGCTGCCAACCCTTGCCGCGACAATTAGCGGCTTGGGTCACTGAAGCTCAGGGGCCACGGGGCCATGCCATCCAGGGATAGACCCGTTCACCCCATGCATTCCATTTTACTTTTCAAATCGCCCCATCCCTTTAACATCCGCCCTTCTCCCTTCTTCCTTCATCAAACCTTCGCTAACCTTTAATTCTTCAACGCCGTTTTTTCTTGTCGGTTCTCGTTATTTGAGGCTGATTTTTAACTTTTCCCGTCACTCCTTTACAGACGCTCTTCCTACGATTGATTGTTCTTTTTCCCGACCGACCGTCGCGACAAAGACTAAAAAGGGGTTCTAAAATTCCAACAACAAACTTGACGCGTTGATCTACTTCATCGCCAATTCTCGACACTCATTACTCAATTTATTCTTTCCGCTTGCCATTTGATACACAAAACACAATGAAGTTTTCCGCTGCTCTTGTCGCTGCGGCGGCTACTGCTGCCAGCGCCAAGCTTGAGCCCATCACCATGAAGGTACGTGGGCGCATTCCTACTGGAAGAAGAGAAATATTAATGTATTGTAGGGTACCAAGCTCTTCTACACCAACGGAACCCAGTTCTTCATGAAGGGTGTTGCCTACCAACAGGACATTGCCGCCGGTGGCCAGACCAACGACAAGAAGACCAAGTACCAGGATCCTCTTGCCGATGAGGCTGCTTGCAAGCGTGATGTTCCTCTCCTCAAGGAACTCGGAACCAACATCATCCGAACCTACGCTATCGACCCCAAGGCCGACCACAAGGCTTGCATGAAGCTCCTCGACGACGCCGGTATCTACGTCATCTCTGATCTTTCCGAGCCCAGCGTCTCCATCAACCGTGACGACCCCAAGTGGGATATTGAGCTGTACCAGCGCTACATTGGTGTCGTCGACGAACTTGCCCAGTACGACAACGTCGTCGGTTTCTTTGCCGGTAACGAGGTCTCCAACAACGTCTCCAACACTCAGGCTTCTGCCTTCGTCAAGGCTGCTGTCCGTGACACAAAGGCCCACATCAAGAGCAAGTTCAAGCGCTGGCTCGGTGTCGGCTACGCCTCCAACGACGATGTCGATATCCGTGAGCAAATTGCCGACTACTTCAACTGTGGTGATGACTCTGAGCGCATCGACTACTGGGGTTACAACATCTACTCCTGGTGTGGTAAGAGCAACATGAAGGATTCTGGTTATTCTGACCAGGCCAAGTTCTTCAAGGATTACTCCGTTCCTGTCTTCTTCGCTGAGTACGGCTGCAACGAGCCCGGCGGTGCTGCTGCCCGTACCTTTGACGAGACCACTGTCCTGTACGAGGAGAAGGAGATGGTTGACGTCTTCAGCGGTGGTATTGTCTACATGTACTTCCAGGAGGCCAACGACTACGGTCTGGTCAAGGTCAGCAAGAACGATGATGCCGTCAAGCTGAAGGATTTCGACCAGCTGAAGAGCAAGGCTACCTCCGCTCACGCCAGTGGTGTCGACAAGGATGATTACAAGCCCACTGGCAAGGCCGCCACTTGCCCCGACCAGTCCAAGTCCTGGAAGGTCGCCAGCAATGCTCTCCCCCCCACCCCTGACTCCAGCCTGTGTAACTGCATGAAGGAGAGCCGAAGCTGTGTTCCCGCTAATAACCTCAAGGCCGATGACTTTGACAGCATCTTCGGTTACATCTGTGGTCAGAACAAGAAGATCTGCACTGCCATCAACGGTAATGCCACCACTGGTGTCTACGGTGCCTACAGCATGTGTGATAACGAGGCTAAGCTCGCCTACATTCTCGATGCCTACTACAACGACCAGAAGAAGGCCGCCGACGCCTGCGACTTCAAGGGTCTTGCTACCACTCAGAAGGCCAAGAACGAGGACACTTGCAAGTCTGCTCTTGAGTCCGCCAGCCAGGTCAACGACAAGGTTGCTACTGCCACCGCTGCCGTCGGCGCTGTCTCCACTGGCGGATCCGGTGACAGCAAGGAGGACGATAAGAGCTTCGGTCTCCAGGCCGCTTCCATCGCCCGTGTCTTCTCCCTCGGCGACTACGCCATCGGTGCTTACATCGCCGTTGCTGGTGCCGTTGGTGCCGGCATGGTCCTCCTGTAAAAGGGGGTTTGAGAGATCCTTTTGGTATGATTGAAGTTTCTTGCGGTGGCTTTTTAGAAACCTGTGTTTCACCTTTGTGTGTCTTTTTCTTTTTGTGTATCTAGCATCGCCGGTGTTGCATGGCTTGAGAATAGAACGAAGTAGACTCATAATGCCATTTTGCGCATTGCGGTGCGATATTGTGTGATTAATATTTGAGAACTAAGTACGTGATGTAAATGACTGCCTAAGCTTGCTTTCCTGAGCATGTATCGCGATGTGATTTGGATCAATCTACTCAATGTGACTCTATTATCATGTCATGAACATGAGTTGCCGAGTACCCACCTGAGCTTGCTAGTTGTAAGGAAGTATTGTGCTCAGGATGATGCACCTTCTGTTTAGACAAGGTCGCACATGAAGGTATTTGTGAGCCCCAAGTGCAGCTGCTTGCCTTACACTGACATGATCATCTCTCCTACGCCATCTTTTCAGCTCCATCGCGCAAGCAAGCATGTGAAATCATATGCAAAAGCCAAATCCAAGCTCCGCCGAATACAAGCCAGCGGAGGAATGGAAGCCCCGCGATGAGCTCTTTAAAAATAGACGAGAAAGCCGTCTGTCATGGGCGGAGATCAAAGCCAATGGCCATTTTCACTGGTTGACCAACCGCGAAGTTGAAACAGAGCAGCAGGCGCTTCGACGAGAGCCAAGCAAAGCTGCATAACCGAATGATCTACAGTAAAATACTCTGCTCTCATTCGATATCGAACAAACAAAAGCTGCTGCATCGAAAAAGGAAACAACATTCAGACGGCGACGCCGCACAGCCCAGCCAACAACTGCTGTAAACAGCACGTAGCGCTGGCCAATGCGACTCCAAGACGCCTGGGCATGTTGGTCGTGACTGGATGGATATGACATATAAGGGCTGGTAGGCCTGATTCATACCAGCTTTATCGCTTTTGTTTATAGCTTCGCTATGTTTGTCCTTATTCTGCTGGCCCTTGCCGGGATCAGCTTTGCTGCTCTTGAGCCGAGACATGTTATGCATGAGGCGAGGAATCAACCATCGTTCATAACATCGCGCGATCTTGTTGATGCTAAGAGTGAGCCATGCAAATTCTTGAGCCAGGCATACCAAGAGTCAAATACTAAGCCAGGGTCGTCTGTCATTCTTGCTGTTCCTCCCTCCATCGCTATAGCTTGTCTCAAGTCGGTTCCTCTAGATAAAAAACGCGATCTGGAGCTGCTCGATTACATGCAGCCTCTGATCGAGTTTCAGAGTACCCTTGAAATTCTTGCCGACCCGCCAGAGGAGTACCTATTTCCTGGTGTGGATGTCCTAGGTGGCTTTGATGCTATCAGGAGTAAGTTGGAGAATAATAAGTACGAGACACAATATGAGGTTATGACAGATCTTCGAAGCATTGTAAGAATCCTGGCGCTTCTCATGCAGCTATTCTAACTCTATATAGTTCGCTGCTGCTTACGACGGTCACTTTGACTATCCCCCAGCTCTCCTCAATGCTTTTGTTTACGTTCGCCGAGGCCTCGTGTTTGAATCCGTATCTCCAAACGGCATTCATTTACCGTACATCTTCCACTCCATTGATGCTCGTCGCGGTAACTTAGGTCTGCTCAGCTACAGGCCTTCGGCAGTCAAAAGCATCGACGGTACCCCGATTGACGAATGGCTCGAGAACGATGCTGCTCTCTCTGTTGCAAACGTACAGGATCCCGACGCTCAGTACAATGGTCTCTTTGCATCTCCCCCTCGTAATGCTGTTAGGCAGGAAGGTCACACGCTCTTTTCCCAGTTTGAGATCCCGGATACGTATACTATCGAGTTCTATAACGGTAGTAAGCGAGAGGTTGTCAACGAGATTCTCGTACCGCCTATGGTCGACCTGTCTGGTATTGAGTCTGGCGAAGATTTCCATCAGCACATTGAGATCACTCCTGACAACACGACCCCTAAGGAACTCCCCAAACACGAGCGTCGGTCTAAGAAAGAGACTCAATCCAGATTTATCACCGGATATCCCCGACCTGTCGTCAGACACTCGGACAATTCTGTCGCTGGCTACTTTCTTGCTGGGGAGGGCCACGAAGATACCGCTGTTCTTTCCATTCTGGGCTTCCTTCCCGTAGGAGTTGATATGACAAGTCTAGGTGCCGAGTTCGATATGTCCAAGTTCATCCTCGAGGGACAAGATGTAGTGCTTGAGTTCATTAGGCAAGCAAAAGTGTCTGGTCGGAACAAACTAATCATCGACATGTCTGCTAACAGCGGTGGCTCAGTCATCCTGGCACACTCCATTTACTGTCTGTTGTTCCCCGATGGGAAGTTTACCGGTTGGGATCGATACCGCGCAAACGCCGTTCTCGAAGCTACTTCCGAAGCTGATTATGACGGGCTTGTCCGGGCTTTGATCACAAAGTCCCAATATTACCCCGTAAGGCCCGGTAACGATTCTATTGTCACTGGCAAGGAGTTCTACGGCCCACACACCATCAAAGGCCAGAACGTGACTGCAGCCTTTCAGGCAGATATGACTGCCCCTTGGGATACCAGTATCTCGGCTTATTTCAACGGGTTCAATCCTGAGATGAAGCCTTTGGTGGAGGAAGCTCCCTGGAAACCTGAAAACATCATCATTGTCACAGACGGGACTTGTGCTTCAGCTTGCGGTCTCTTGACGGGACTTCTTACGCGTAATCACAGCATCCGCACGCTTGCTCTGGGCGGACGTCCTCTCAATCAAGCCATGCAAGCCATGGGTGGTGTAAAAGGAACACTGCTCAGCTTCAACTCTGAAATCGTCTCGGCAATCGCCCAATTCCTCAGTAACGCAGGAACAGATAAGCGAAAGCTCTCAATCCTCAGCGACGCAGCAGCCTCATTCCCTAGCATGCAGAACCCACCCCTTCTTCCTCTTACAACTGCAGGCGTTGGTAGAGTCAACGTGCTGAATGGATACACCGAGGATGATCTTGAGGGATACCCGGTGCACTTTCGGTACGAGGCCGCGAATTGCCGTCTTTTCTACACACAATCCATGCTGGCCTCTCCAGTTGAGTCGTGGAAACGTGCGCGAGGTGTTGCCTGGAATGATGAGCCTTGTGTGCCGGGTTCGACAACGAATAAAGATGGGAAAATTGGTGCGAAAACACTCAAGTATGATTCTCGTGTTCGAAGTCGAGCGAGCGGAATCAAGGGACCTGGTTCTTTGAAGAAGTAATGATGGGTTATAACGATTTATGCATCATATATATGGCGTTGATTTGGACGGAGTTTTGTCATTTGGGCCATAATGGAATTGGATATACCATGATAGACTGTAGAATAATGATATTTCTGCTAAGTAGTTATCCTGGCTGTGACTTTGGTTTGAAGAATGCTGTGACAGGGCTAAATTAAGCTTCGAAATATTTGTTGCTGATTGTTTAGACGATCCCGATCGCTCATGAGTACCATGACGTCAGGCGCCTACCTAGAAGCAGGCACGCGACAACCACAATCATTTGTCCCTTGTCTTTTTCTCCCTCCTCGTCCTCTCCCTCTCTTTCTCTTGGTACTCACCCTCGCTTTTAGTATCATTAATTTGTCTTTTGGCATTCTTTTGGCCGAGGTGATATCTCGATCGTTCAAGTCATGCCCCTCCTACCAAGAATAAACCCGGCCGTGGCCGCGTCCGAGTCCAAGAAAGACAAGCTCAAAGCCTTTATGCGAGAATGGTTTCTGGTGAACTGGAAGGACCTCTCTTGCATGGCTTTTGTTGGCGGCATTGCATTTGGCGTGCGTATTCCTCTCTTGATCAAGTCGCACAACTAACATTCTCCAGATTTACCACACTCCCGTTATCATTACGCGAACATTCCCTATCACTTTTGATGCGACTTCTGGAGATATCGTTTACCCGCAATGGGCGTACCCTGATCGCGGTTGGATCCTCCCTTCGTGGCTCGCGGGTCTCATTTCCATTGCTATACCGATCATTATCTACATCGTCGCCCAGATCCGAATCAAATCAGCTTGGGATGCGAGCAACGCCATTATTGGAACAAACTGGTCCGTTATTTTGGCCTCTCTATTCCAGGTCACTCTCAAGCAGCTCGTTGGCGGCTTCCGACCCTATTTTCTCGATGTCTGCATGCCCGACATCTCGCGAGCGAAATCGCACAACAAGACTGGGTTGAATGGAGTCGGTTTCTACCAGATCATGTACACCACCGAGATCTGCACCCAGCCTGATGCTTCAAGGATTCAAAACGCCATTACCTCGTTCCCGAGTGGACACACAACAGCTGCATTTGCTGGATTTGGGTTCCTTTTCCTGTGGCTCAACGCCAAACTCAAGGTCTGGGCTGATCACAAGCCTGCCTTCTGGAAGCTCTTCCTCACATTCCTCCCTCTCCTGGGAGCAGTTCTTATCGCGGGCTCGCTCACTATCGACGCCGCGCACAACTGGTACGATATCCTGGGCGGTGGATTTATCGGTACGATTATGGCATTTGCCTCCTACCGTTCCACCTACGCATCTGTCTGGGACTGGCGCTTCAATCATCTTCCGCTCCAAGAAACCGAGGCGTTCCGCTACGGGCTTGACGGCGACTTGGACTATGGCGCTCAGACTTTGTCCATGGCTGCTGGATGGGGAGGCAAGAAGGTTAGGTTGCCCGAAAGCTCAAGTGCCCCTGCTATCAGCACTGAGTCTACGCTTCGCAGTGGCGCCGAGGAGATAGAGAACCTGGATGCGAATACTAGAAGGAAGCGAAGGGGACCGGTGGGAGATGAGGCTGTCTAGTTGTGAGATCACGATGCGATAGCTTGAATATATTTCTTACCGAGTGTTTGTGCTGGCTAAACCATGAAGGGCATCGGCCTTTGTAAGCTTGCCAAGTGGAATAAGTGCAGCTGCATATGGCTAGCAAGAGCTTCTTATGATCCCTTCATGTACTCGCAGACTTGATGTAAGTCTAATCTAAAACACCGCCGCGGAGCGACTCAGAAGCCGATCTAGACACGCCTTTTTCAGCCATACACCAGTAGATGACCCAAACACACCACGAATCCATGGTTCAATGAATTCTGATGGAGCCCCTAAATTATTCAATTTAGTCTAAGATATTCCTAAAGTACCAGAATCTAATGCCTTAGATCATCATGATCTTAGATGAGTTGTATCCACGGGTCGATCGTTATCGTGCTTACTGCTCGCTCCTCGCTCTTCATTGAGCGACTGCTGCGCCTCATGTCCACGCACCACACACACACCTCCTCCAGGCGGCCGCGTTTTCTACATACGGAGGCAATTGTGATTGATGTTTTGGTTTGTATAGATTGCGTAACCTAAGAGAATGCGAGCTGATACTATCGGACATTTCTTGCTGCAAAAATATATAAAAGTGAATATGCTTCCTAACAGAGGGCGTATAGCAGATCAACAATCAAGTTCTATATAACCTACCTACTGTTTTCTTTACGACCCTACCTCTACTTAAGATAATCTTCATCACTTAACATGACTCTCCACTCCAATTCAAATCAATACATTGGAGCTATTGACCCTCTCAAGCAAGCTGGCCAACTGCCATCTTACACGGTCCAACCTGACAACACCGAATACTGGCACACAGAGCAGCACAGTAAAGATGCTTCCCCTGCCGACAAGCCGACAGCGGGTCAACGGTTTCGTAAGATCAGCTCTAAGGTCGGCATGCCACTAAACAAAGCTGCCCATCTGTTGGGAGCTGAGGGATGGTGGCCTTCTACCATGGAAAATGAGTGCAGCAAGGCTGCTCGAGTTCTTCACTCCTTTACCAGTAAGTACATACTCCGTATGTCTTGGGCATACTAACTAATGCTTCTCAGACCTGAACTCGTCTTCATCACCCACTGCCAAGGGTCCTCTCCACCCAACAGGCCTCACCCGCAAGTCACTCGTCAAGATCCCCCCTACCGTCCTCGCGCGCGCCGCCGGTCTCGCTATTTTCAACGTGCTTCGTGCAGGAGGTGGTCACGGCTCGCTTTCCGGTGGTTCTGGTGTAGTCCTTGCACGTCGTCCAGACGGAACTTGGTCACCTCCCTCGTCCTTCCTAGTCAGCAGTCTCGGTGCAGGGTTCGTCTTTGGCCTTGATCTTTACGATTGTGTCTGTGTACTCAACACTCCCGAGCAAGTCGCCGCTTTCACTAAGCCTCGCCTTTCACTCGGTGCAGATGGTTCTATTGCTATTGGACCTGTTGGAACCGGCGGAGGAGTCGAGACTGCTCTGAGCAAGACGGTTCAGCCTGTCTGGAGTTACATGAAGAGTCGTGGTTTGTGGATGGGCATCCAAATCGATGGCACTATCGTGGTGTCTCGAGGAGATGCAAATGCTGCATTCTATAATGAGAGCGGCATCACAGCGGAGAAGATATTACATGGCGATGTCGCTTGGCCAATGAGCGCCAAGCCTTTGTTCGAAGTGCTCCATGCCCTTGAGGGACAGACCGATTACGAAAGAACGGTTGCTCAGCCATTCAGCGAAGTTCCCACCGACCACGAGCCGATGTCTGAGGGGGAGAAGTATTTTGATAACCATGTCCAGGGCTCGGAAAAGCAGGAAAGATACACTGATGAACCACGAATCCGGGAGGGTCGCAACCTGCCGTTAACTGAGGCGACATTTCAAGGGCCCAATGAAGGCCTCACTGGGTATGAGTCTGCGAAGAAGGAAGACGAGAAGATTTTAGACGAGAAGACCAAACTTGCTGCCTCTGGATACTAAGTTTGTGAGGTGTGTCTGCTTTTTGGAGAACGGAGTTATGGCTACGGGTATTGGGGTTTTAATCAAGATTTCTCGCTTGTTTGTGACAATCAATACCTACACACATTTCAAGCATTGCGTTCAGTCGCAAGACCCTTTTAAGAGACAACATTGATGGAGAACACCTCTTGGCCTAGGTCCAAATGGCGATAGCTCTCTAGGAAATTTATCGTAGAGGTTGTCTTGGAATCATTTGTGTTTTATAGCCAACTCTTGAACAGTAAGTTTGATGATTCAAGGGTCAGAGCGTAGCATGAGTTAGTGAGGAACAGAGAGGATGTGGCTGAAAATGGTAGAATGCATGTATTGGAGAGTTACAACTCTATCCTGTTGCTGATGTCCAAGACTTTGAGAATAGCCATGTACATAATCTGGATTTGATTGTCCTCGAAGGCATTTGTCTCGGGCAAGCAGCCGAGTAAAGGTTGTGATGATGATTGATGTATTGCCGGAGTAAGCGCACAGAAGCTCCATCATTCATCTGAGATGAGGCTACGATATATAACACTAACAAAGATACGGTGAGCACAATGAGATTAAACTGACTGAATGAAATACTCTCAAAGGCAAAAAGAACACTTTGTAGGTGGACAATCACCACAGTCAAAAGATTGTGTCAGTGGAGAGGCTCGAACTCTCGACCTTTGGATCACTCGGGTCTGGGACCCAATCACAACGATTTGTTATGAGACCAACGCTCTAACCGACATCTTGACAAAAATGAAGTGCAACATCAACTGCATACTTCAAACGGTAATGACTGAACAACAGGCTTATTATCTAGATGCCCTAAGTTTCTATTCTTTATCCTGATTCACCATTTGCTAAACTCCCTGTCAAGAGACGTAACTGAAATGGTCTCTCTTGTTTCCCATGAACAAATTTGGCAGCAACAATGCATTTGCCTACAAGTAAGCTCATTCTCGGTTTGAGCCCCAATATTGCCAAAGTTTGGGAAGTAAAAAGAAAACTGTGAAAAACGTTCAGTTAGCGAACCTAGGTATTTGTATAACCACGATTGGAGAATGTTATTTATATGCTGACAAAAGCATCAATCTGCAATACCGATAGGACGCAAAAAGTAGCGATGGCGGTGGAGAGGCTCGAACTCTCGACCTTTGGATCACTCTGATCTTGGATCAAATCATAGATAGAAACTATGAGACCAACGCTCTAGCCAACTGAGCTACACCACCGCTTTTTTAACGTGATTGTTGACAAATAGACGCAAAATTATGAATATACAGTTCGAACATGCAAACTGCCAAGTGACCCTTCATGGATATTTTCAACCTTCCACATATCAAACTTCTCCTGTGCGAGTAAATTGCCTCACTCTTATCAGCTGCTAGACTTTCCAAGTTGTGTACGGTAAATTGGCATTTGGTTTCATTTCAAAACTGTCCGTTGTTATCTTCCGAGGTCTGGTGTTGACCATCGTGCCTATTCTTCATCTCACACTATTGATCAAGATCGGAGAAGTTACACATGTATCCATTCGTTCAATCTCGTATATAAAAACGGGCCTCAAGCGCCTGTTGAGAAACAGCAAGGCTGATATCCTAGTGCACTAGGAGTGTGAAAGCATTTGTCGTTTGTGCTTTTGCCAAGTGTTTGTAATGGCGAAATTTTGGGAGGTATCAGCCTTCATGGACTTCTCAGAGAGCAACAATAAACATATACACAAAAAACAAACTCATGATGGGCTTTTGTACCCTTAAGATTTGTTGTTTGTATAGCAGTCGGTAATGATGGCCAGCAAAGTTGTCACAGCACAAACTCGATAGATGGATGAGCATACTGCCTGATTGCTATTGCTTTCCTTTGCATATTTCGTTTGTTTGCAAATTTGTGCTGGATCCCATTCATATACCATAACTGCCACTGCCAAACACCTCTTACTGTATTCTTGTTCATTCCGTCTCTGGTGAGCATATAAACTTGCCAGTGCCCGAGCACTTCCACCTTTCCCTCTCCTTTCCCACCCATCTTTACTTCTCATCTTTGCACATCCCCTTTTCTCTCACTTCTCATACACGACCAAATTCTCTCACTACTGTTCTATACAGAACTATCATCGAATCATATCTGAAAACATCGTCACGACATCACCATGGCGTCTCCAGGTAGACCTCCTGGTTACCATGGGACACCTGGTTCTGACAAAAAAATACCAAATCTGCAACAAGACTCACCCTCAGGACCACCTTCTGGCAGAGGTGCTCCTCCGATTGAACAGCGGGTTCCTTCTGGACCGCCTCCATTTGGGGGCAGAGGTATCTCACCTTCTGGTAGAGGTGCTCCGCCTGTTCAGCGCCAACTTCATTTTGGACCTCCTTCAGCTCAGGGCAGAGGTAACCCATCTATACAACCTCTGTCTTTCCAACAACAGTTCCCATCTGAACCTGTACCCCCTTGGGGCCGAGGCAGTCCCTCTTCTGGTAGAGTTATACCTGTTCAACAGCAACGTATCCCTGCCGGGCCATCCCCTAACATCGGTGTTCCTTCTGGCCGGCCTCGGGCTCAGACGTCTGGGAACCAGCCACTGCCTCCTTCACAAAGTGGTTCGCCAGCTCAGCAAGCAAATATTCAACCCAGAGGCAGTACCTCATCCCGAGGCGCCCACACACCAGCTTCAAGAGGCCGAGGTACCCCCTCTAGTTCCCGGCAGCAACAGTCGACGCCGTCTTTCTCTGGTAATAGAACACCCAGCTCCGGGAGTCTTGCAGCAAATAATCCAGGTTCCCCCGGCCCGTCCCTGATGAGTAGAGCCAGCCCATCATCAGGCATTGGTGCTACTCCTACTCGACCACAGGGCTCAGCCTCGCAACCGCAAGGCTATCGAACTTCCAGCCAGGGGAGTCCCTATCTTCCACCGCGCCCATTGAAGCAGACCTCAACTCCAGGCCCATCAGGTTCACGAACATCTAGCCATGGGAGTTCTTTTACCCCAATCCGAAACCCATCAAATCCAACCACTGGTAGCTCTCCGGACATATTCTCAGGGTCCCCTGGCTCCATCGCAAATTTGCCCAGTCGATCGCCTGCTTCGACATCTACTTCTCAAGTGGCTCCAGGAGCACCACCTACCAAGCCTAGAACTATTTTGTTCAAGACGTTTCGAGTCATCCGAGCGCTCAGTCCTGGAGACGTGAAGAATGTTGAACAGGTTACCGGGCTTCGTGGTTTTATTGCAGTTGAAGCAGGCGTTTTCGGAACACTGCCGAACATCGAGGCCAATTTTGATAGGAATGGCAGCGTTGTCCCCTATCCTCTCGCAAGACTTTTACGACAGACACAATAGGGCCCGAGTCGATCCTTGGCGCTCCTATGGGTGATGGAAAATGCCGGATCCCTCTCTCCCACATAGAAATCGGAGTCGAGCTGACAGAAGACTTGAAAGTGGTTAGTGACTCAGGCTCAGCACACCCAAGCCTAAATCTGGCAGCTCTCGGAGTGCAGACGTCGATCAGCTCCACTGTACTTGGCAAGTACCTGCAAGGGTTTGTGGCCTCGATGTTGACTATCGAGAGCCGCGGTTTACTCAAGATCTGTGGTGTACCTGCAGTAATTGTCGAAATCATCGACAAACCAAACAAGCAGAGTTTGTTGCTGAACAAATTTCTCGAGGGTAAGTTCATATCCAACAGTATTTATCAATTGTACTAATATTTTCATACAGGCATGAAGCTTTGTGATAGCTTGGATGTTTTCAAAAATGGCATGCCACTTCACAAGGAAATTTGGGATAAATGCAAAGCGCTTGACCCAAGCTCTGCACCTCGGCAGCTCACCCACAAGGGAACGTACTTCTACCTTTTGATGTACTATAACGAGGAAACCAACGAGGCTGCGTTCTATCTCGGAAGAACGAAGGATCTCGCTCTTCGACATGTCCAACATTCAAAGGCCTTGGAGTCAGAAAACTTGGGGCTATTGCACTACCGAATGGCGCGAAGGTTGATCGCGGAAGGAGCCACTCATCGTCTTTTCCCGATCACATTCATCTCTGATGATATCCCAAACGCCAATGTTCATTGTGCATGGGCTGAAACCATCCTTATCTCTACATTCGAATCATTCAATCCTGTCATGTTAGGTTGGAGAAACCACTCACCATCCAAAGTGGTACTCGAAAACATTCCGGACTGGGGCAGATCGGCTCAGCAGGACGGATATTTACGAACCTACACCAGGCCTTGTGCTCTAATGATACTGGAAATTGCATCACAGATCAAGAATTCAGATAGTTCTCTGCAAAAGCTCAAGATTCGAGGACCGTTCACGGGCCTCAACTGGTGTGTACCTCTGGCTGAAGGTCTAATGCATGAGGCAAACATGTGGATTGGAACCAAAATTCCATCCGTGGATGACATGCCGGCGATGTGGTCTTTCAGAACTCAGCCTAAACGATTGACGGCACGAAGGGGCGTTGGTATTCTCTATGGCTCTCGAAAGAACTCGCAGCCTGTACGGCTTCGTCGCATCATGCCAGTGGAAGAAGGCCGTCTTGTGCCCGGGTCCATTATAAACGTTGTTCTAGAGATCATGATCGATGCGGAGATCAAGCACCCATACTCTTATCTTCAACTGCCCGCCATCGGGCCTTTGGATTGTTGGAGTGAGGCATTTCGCCTCGCAATTCGAATCGAATTTGAGGACGAGGGGAAGTGGTACTCCAAGTATCTGACACAAGCCAGTGTTATACCCTTCTCTTCACGGTACAAGAACTCAAAGCAACCTGATGATCCTGCGTATGGAATCAACAACATCGATGTTGACTGGATCCATGCTATCAAAACTGTTTCAGCTTTGTTGAACTGGCGATGGCAGCCAGATAATGCCTTAAGTAGGCGAGTTTGGAGTCCCTACGTTACCAGGACCCGCACGATGGAGTTCGATTTCTTCAACCAGCAGCTGGTGATTGGCACCCTACCAATAACTGATAAGCAATGCCCTCGAGTTCTGACTCTAGATGAAACATCGGACTTGATTGAAGCCGAGTTTGGTCTTGACGTCAACATCGGCCACCTGCCGAGTCCAATTTTGGTACAGGATCCAGAGGGGGGGAATGCGGCTGCCAAACGTAATAAGTGTGATCTTTGCTATGTAAGTTGCTCTGGATAAGATATATAAGAGATGTAGCACTAATTATACTCAAGGTTGCCAAGAACATGAAACTCTCCAGAAGGTGTCTCGAAAGGGCGGCAGTCACTACAGTCGACGGTATAGAACTACTCCAATGCCCACTTTCAGTGTTGCTGGGCCGCTACTGCACATTCACGGATGGAATTGAGCACAGAGAAGATCTACGCGGCCTTGTGTTCCAACAACAGAGCCTGCATCCTACTTATAGCATAGATCCTCCTCCGAACATGTTTCAGTACCTCGAGATCCGAGAATCAACTGCTGGGGAGGCAGTTGAGGATGAGGAAGGAGAGTAGATCAACGGAGAGCACTGTGTTTTCGCGATCTGTTTATTTTCTTTTTCTTTGGTGGAAGCTTGAGAAGAGGTTACAGGGTTTTATCCGGCTGGGGTCCAACGACTAACTGTTGGATAGCCACACGGTTCCCGGTAGACTTTATCTAGACTAGTTTGAGCTAATGCAACTTATGTATTGATTTGACTGAGCTTGGATAACGTGTCTTGACTGAATAGCACTCCATTCATAACTTGAAAACAAAAGTTTACTGTTTATGTCGATGACGTGTGAAGAAAGACTGCTCAGTTTCGCCGCCCTTGCTTCAATGGTGTTGTGTCATCAGGAGGCTACATCGGAAAAGACTTTACCTACTGTGACGCAGAATTTCATTAGTTTCATGAAATAATACCTATGATCTTCTAGCCATCGCTATGATTGATTTCTGGAATAATAATAGAGTGGCTCGCCAATTACCTTGGAATTAACAATACGCTCAAGTTCCGAAAGTAATGATAAAGGGAGACCAAATTTAGCACGCAGATGCAACGAGCTTGAACATTTCATTTACAATCTTCCTGACTTGCTCCATATGGATCTCTCCCTAGGGTCACATACGATCAAGGTTAGCACGCTATGGTAGAAAGAGGCTGCTGTGAATTTTTGAGCTCGACAGGTAGGCATGGTCCTAGGATGAGCGTGGAAAGGAGTGACCCCTATTCTACTTGACAGAAACTCTGGACCTGATGAGAGTGTGGATTCCAACAGTCTACCGAGAAAAGAAACTGTGCGATGGCACGAGGATATATAGCAGACACGCTGAGTCTGGAAATCTGAGGCAGGTGAGTGCTTGTGTGGATGCGTACCTGCCTTCATGGTCGTGTCGTGTCGGGAGGTTCGCTCCTTCCCAACCCTCAAGCCATCCACCTCCTGCGGCCATAGTCGCCAATCCGTTTTTCTACATAGCTACGATTATAATATAAGTCAATTCCACTCTGATTCACTGCCGCCGCGTCTTTTTTTATTTTTTCTATTTAATCAAACGTTTACTTATACAAATCGCCACCTCTTTTCTCTGCACCATGGCCGCTGACGAGATGGTGGAGGGGAGTGATGCCCCCTCCAGACAATTCCATTGGAACTTCGTTAAGAACGAAGACGAATGGCTTGCCCTGCCTTGTAAGTTCTTACTGATCAATTAATTGAAGAGTTTCTAACATGAGTTTGTTTGAATAGCTGATCCCGTCATTCTTCCTTGTCAGTTTAACTATTTCGGAATCATTTCAATGGCATTAGCTGATATAACTGAATATAGCAAAGCGAAAAAGAGAAGAGGAGGAGGAGGAAGAAAAGAAGAAGAAGAAGAAGAAGAAGAAGAAGTCCAAGAAGGTCGATGACGCAGATGTCGATGCCGATGCCGACGCCGCCCCTGCTGATGATGCTACCCCTGCCGAAGATGGAGGTCTTGATCTGACCCTGAAGAAGAAGAAGAAGAAGGCCAAGGCCCCCAAGGAAGACGACTTCACGAAGCAGCTTGAGAAGCTTGAGCTCAAGGAAGGCGAGGAGGTTGAGGAGGTCCCCCAAGAGCAGGAGGGTGACATGCACGAGGGAACTGGTATCTGGGCTCACGACGAGACCAAGACCATTGGCTACACCATGCTCCTTGGACGTTTCTTTAACCAGCTTACCGAGAGGAACCCTGACCATGTTTCCCCCGGAACGAAGAGCTACAAGATCCCTCCTCCTCAGTGTATGCGAGAAGGTAACAGAAAAACCGTCTTTGCCAACATTGCCGATATCTGCAAGCGCATGAAGAGAACCGAGGAGCACGTCACTGCTTACTTGTTCGCCGAATTGGGTACAAGCGGTTCCGTTGATGGTAGCCGAAGATTGGTCATCAAGGGTCGTTTCCAGCAGAAGCAGATTGAGAACGTTGTCCGAAAATACATCAGTAAGTTTTGTTCAGCCGATCGCAGGGTATGTGTGGCGACTAACCATCCCCTCTCATAGTTGAGTATGTCACTTGCAAGACCTGCAAATCTCCCGATACCGAACTCAACAAGGGTGAGAACCGTCTGTACTTCATCACTTGCAACAACTGTGGTTCTCGACGAAGTGTCACCGCGATCAAGACTGGTTTCTCTGCCCAGGTCGGCAAGCGAAGAAAGATGCAGGGTTAAAATTTTTCACTTTTCTCCTTCGGTCCTGCCCGGGTCACTGCTAACAACGCTATGGGCTTGCGGTTTCCGGGTAGCCATGTGCATCTTGGCAGTGTTTCGCATTGTCTACGCAGCCGAGCCTGTGCTGCAATTGAACGGACAGCTTTCTTTGGGAGCCCTGTAGTTTTGGCGACGGATACAGTTTTCCGATTTTTTTTGGGATTAGGCATCACCAACAACTGCCTCCTCCATACGATATGGTCCCCAGGGTCAAAAGGGGTGACTTTGGACTCGATTGGTTATGAAATCGGGTGCCAGGGTTGTGATGTTGCGTGCGGATTATGTACATGATGCCGGAATGAATCAAAGACTACATGCAACCCAAAATGTTGTGGTTCCGACGCAAGTGACTGACGATTTAGGGTGATGGAATTTTTCAGTTTGAAGAACGTGAGTGCAAAGTAGAAGTATACATGGAGATCATGCAGATACGCTGCATGTCCAATAAGTAGTCTTTATTAACATAACGACAACCTAACTCCGTCGTGCTGAGACGGTGATCAGAATGCCAACTAACCCCCCCTACTCCCATCCATAAGATGAGAACTACTGTTCGCAAGATTCAAACGTGTGAGACATGAGTGAAACAGGGGGGAAAGAAACTAAACAGCAAAACAGGCCTGTCCCAAAACTCAGAAAAACCGTAACCGGGTTATTCTCCTAAACCAATCCAATATAGCCCCTTTTCTTGTTATGCATGCATGCGTGTTATTTTGTGATTGTATCGACGTAATTCAAATTTGTGAATACCATGATGATGACATCAACAGCCGCTCGCATCTTGGTGCGGCGCCGTTCAATATCGTATTGTACACGTGGAGGAATGGTGAGAGATCGAAGCAAACAATGAAATGTCGACTTCGAATGACTTAAAGCAATCCGGCTGGTTTCGCCGCAAGCGGCTTGCCATCGTCGAAAATAGAGCCACCCAAGGGGTTGTAGGGTGTAACATCAGAGGCAGCAGCATTCTTGGTGGCGATGTCCATAGTGCTATCTAGCTCTGCCCGAGCGGCTTCAAAGGAGGTGCGGACCCATTCTCCAAGACGATTCTTCTCGACAAATTGATGAAGAAGCTTGTCCTCATGCTTCATGATTTCGATCAGCTTGGTCCGGAAAGACGACTCAAAGTCACGGAACCTTCGGTCGAGGTTCTCGGTAAAAGCACCCAGGGCCTCGTGGGGGGACAGGGGTCGGAAAGGGTCTCGCGGATTTTCTGGGATCCAGTTAGCAAAGGCATCTCATGTATCAAGACGAGAACCAAGCTTACGAAAGCTGATGCAGTCGGTAAGCATAGCATAGAGTTCTGTATCTGCCAATCTCTCAACAACCTCGCGATCATCTTTGAGTTGGGTGTCGTTTATTCTAGCCCAATCATCGCGAATAAAAAGCCTTCTCCAGATCATTCGTTTAGCCTCCTTGATCTCGTCACTATGACAGCTGCTCTCGGCAACCATAAGAGCAAGCCAAAACGGGTTGGGAATCTCATCTCGAGACTCAGGTTTGAGATAGATCAAAGTGAGAAGATCAATGAGTGACATGGCATCTAGTGCTTCATGCTTCAGAAGACGCTTCATACCATCCTCAAATATCTGGTGCTGGGCTTTTTGGCGTCGAGGAATATTCATGCTGTGGACCTCCATCGCAAAGTTGAGCGCCGCCGCTTCATCAACGGCTTCGTACGTACTGGGGAGAACTTGATGGTACAATTGATCTTGAATCCTGATCGCAACCAATTCTCGATCGACCCTCTTGAGTTGCTCTTCCGTGCGTGCCTCATCAGCATTGACCTTAAGACCACTCGCTTTGGTCTCTTTTTCTTCGAGTTCGGCGAGGAGAGCAAGCTTGCCAAGACTGAGCTCGACCTTCTTGTTCCATACCTGCTGCTCCTTGGTGAGCGCGAGGGTAATGAGCGTCTCGGCGCTGTGACCAACGTCCTTTTCCTGTTGCACGTCGTTAATCCAAGAGATTCGCGCCAGTTCGGGTTTGCTACGAAGGAACTGTGTCTTGTAGCCGTGCTTATCCAGATCGAATTCCAAAACATTCTGAACTCCGTGTTTTTGGAGTAGGAACTCGTATGCGGGAAATGCGAAACCTTGACCGTAGGTGGCAAAACTATTTTCCAGCTTGGCCTTTTTGTTGTCCCTGAGTCGTTTGAGATTTTGCGTTTCCACCAAGGAAAGTCCGGGTTCGGCAAGGCGGTCTTCGAGCGCCTGAATATGATCCAAGAGAATAACAGACAAGGCACGGAGGCACTCGTGCTTCTCGGCGATAGATGCACCTTCTTCCCACTTACCCGATCGTGCCAGGGCAAGAGGCTTCTCGAATCGATCTGTCTGGTATACCTTTGCGAAATGCTGTGACATGGTCTTCTGGTCAGGCTGTGTTGCTGACCAACGAGCATATTCCAAGACTGAAGTAAGCATTCCATCAATCAGAGCTGGCAATTCCTCGAAGATCTTGGCGACAATTTTGGGGTCTGGCTGGGTTGACGACTTAGACGAGTCTCCAGCGTCGTGATTCTTGAGTACCCATTGATCTGAAAGATCGACAAGGCGTTTGGCGTTGTTGGCAACGTACTGTGAACTAGTCCAAGGTTCAGGGAGATCCTCGTATCCGTCGCGGAGAATTCCTAGGCGAAGCTCTTCGAACCCAAGACCGTAAGAGCTAAGATTGTTCTTCCGGAAATCAAGAGCTGCTGCATGGGTGCAGGTGTTAACTTGAATAGCCTCGTGGATCATAACATTGACCTTGGCATCGTCGAGCAAATGATCCTTGTACAACGTTTTGATGACTTCATATGCCCAGGCAACAAACAGTTCGAGACGAAAGACGTCGTTAATAAACCAGTGTCGGACTCGATCAACCTCGCCAATCTTAGCGACAGGGTTATGCTTCTGGTCTTGGTGAATAAACTCGACAATGGTGCCGATAAGGCTCTTCTTGTCATTAGCAGGTCGTGCTGCTGTGAAGGCCTCGTGTCGCTTCCAGAGCATGGTAGCCACGTGCATCTTCTCAGCATTGTACAACAGGCTCCACCGCGTCTTACGGTCGAGATCTGCCCCAATAATCCTGAGCTGGGTTATCAATCTCTCTAGGGCGTTTGATCGAGCTCGCAGGTTATCCTCCAGTGAGGCTGGGAGGGTTGAGATGAAGGGAGTGCTCGAACTTAAGATCTCATGACTAACTTCAAGTGCAGCTTGGGCAACTTCCTCGTTGGAGAACTTGATCTCCTGGCGGCCATCGAAAATCAAGGGGTTGTCTTGCTTCGCACCAAAGAAGACAGCCTGCTCAATTTTGCTTTTCGCGGAAACCCTTGGTGGTTGATCACTGGCGAATTTATCCACATCGGTTGTCACAATTCGCATCGCGCCAGCTCCTCGAACCATGAGGACTACGGCTGGATTCTTTGTCTTGTGTCGATGTAGTCGATATTCCTCATGGCTGGAAGCAGGTGCCATTTCCTCAAATCCAGAGCCAATGATCTCGTGCGCATCGTCCTCGCGGAAATCAACAACATCTTCATAAGCAGCAGGGAGGATGTGGCTGTCAGTTTGGAGCTGCGATTCAGGAGATTGGGGGGGGACTGCAATCGATGCAACAACGGTTGCACGGTTGAAGACGATGAAGGCAACCAGAGTTGGACGAGGGAGATATAGACGTGGTCGGGGTGTTTCGGATAGTTGAGATGAGAACGGGGCACTATACGAGGTTATAGGCCGAATCATGCCAACACGGCAGTCCTTAGGGGTGAGGATAGCTTCTACCAGAGCGTAACGAGAAGTGCTTCGCAGGGTCAAGCTGACCAGGACCAGCAGGTGTTGGACTGAGGAATCATCAGTGGCCATGGCCTCGCTGAGCCTGCTCAGCTCGAGGTACTTGGACTCTAGACCCTTGGGCACATAGGTGAAGTCAATCGCCTCGAAAGATTCCGCGGGGTATTCTTGAGATACGGGGTCGGTCTCTTGAAGAGCCGCGATGATGTTCTCGCGCACGTCCGCATCACCAATGATCTCGTTGTGACCTCCGCGATGAACCCTCCAGGCGTGAAGTCGGCCTTTGCCCGTGAGGGCCACGACGTTCCTCTCGCCTGTTCGTGCGGACCGGTCAGCTCGGACAGCTGCAACATCTCCCTTAAGCGATAGGTGCTGAAAGGCATGACGAATGCTGCCAAAGATTCCACCTGTAGGAGGCGACAAGGTGTTACGCAAAAACTGCACCGAGATAGCAGGTCGGCCTTGACTGTCGCGCACGTTCATATACGCAAGGCGTCCGGAGTTGAAAGTGAGGATAAAACCAGCAGATTCGGCGTTAGTAATGGCTACAACTTTTTCCCCGGACTGCATCCCTGAGATGGTATATTCGACACCAGTGCGGTCCTTCTTCATAAAGACAAATGTGGCCGCGCTAGCAATAGACTCCCAGTATACAACCTTTCCGCTACCTCCCATCACAACAACCAGTCCAGGCTCTGCTGATGATGCGGATGGTGATACAAGGCATCCTACAGGAAGGACGTCGTTCGGTTTGGATGTTGAAGGTAGAGTAAAGGAGAAGGTCTCGGGCGATTGTGATGTTGATGCGTAGGGCCAAACGAGGGCGTGTGTTTGGGTTAGGGATAGTGCATATCCTGTGGGAAAGATGTCGGCGGTTTGGTAGGCTGCGATAACGAAGGTGAGCAGACCATTGAGTAGCTAAACGGGACATGGCCATGGACTTACCTGACCAGTCGGCTCGAATTCTATCGGGTAGAGCTGGGAGCTTGCTAACTGTGTATGCGTTTGTGCTTGTCTATGCAAGCTGTAATTAGCATGCGACATCATCACCAGTATAGGAGGAAATCATTAATTCTTACCAGAACAAGACTTCCGTCACCTTTGTTAGCGGCACGGTCGCCATGTTTTGCCTTTTTTACGCGGACATTCAATTCCTTACGCAAGACCGGGCTGAGGCTCTCGGGTGGCTCTGTATTTTTGTTCTTGTTTTTGTTTTTGGCTGGCAGTGTCGCGACCTTGCCATCAGTCTTGACCTGGATCATCTCCTGCTGGACATCAGGATTGACAAAAGTCTGCTCGGTCAAGGGCAGCCTCTGTCTCTTGGCTTTGGGCTGCTGGGTGGTACGTTCGGAGCTCGCAGGACGTTGGCGACGTCGTGAGCGAGTCGCCGTCGCTGGGCCGCCTTGGGCGACAGGCGGAGAAAACATTTTGGGCGGATCGCAAACTTAGTAGTCGATATCGATGGTTGTATGTGAAAAAGAGAAGGAGGTCGCGAAATAGGACGTGTCGAGATAAAATGGCGATGGGATCAGCCGCGAAGTCATAGAGGCATTTTCCGGCGTAAGTGTGACGAAGATCGTGATGGACGTTGACGTGAATGAGAGAGTGCGAGCGGCGGTGACTTTTTGAGGTGATGGATTGATGGGTAGGTTAGTAGGTTGGATGCAAAGAAAACTGGGCTCGTGCTGGTCGAAGCCTGTAGAGAGCAGTGACGAAGCGTGTATCAGGAGCCAATCGAACAACAAAGTAGGTCGCTGGGTCACCTAGCTACGGTTGTGTTTGGCGCGTTGTGATTGGCTGCAAATGTGCTGGTGCCTTTCCTGAGGTGTGCTAGAGCTGCTGTGCTGAGCTGGCATTGCCTTGCAACCCCCTTGAAAGCTAAGGCATGGACAGTTGCTCAGCCATGCACGCACCAATCAGGGTGTTTATAAACAGCCCTCGGCGGTGTCTGCTCCACTGGACATCGCATGCAGACACCTCATGGCAGAGCCTCCGTTTGAGGTATCTTTGGGCTTGTGGTACCTTACCTTAGTGAGAGCTGGGGTTGAGACAATACCCGTCGGTCAGGTATATTCGGCATCGCGATACATGCAATAGGCTGGATTCACGCCAACAGTCCTTGACATATTCACTCCTGTATGTTCTTCCACTTCAGTCATGGCTTTAAAGGGTGCTACATTTTCTTCAAACCTTGCACTTCAATTTCTAGACCCTTGGTTTCATTCTAGGTAAGACAATTCCGTCAGTTGTTGGCGTAGTTCTCTGCGGAAATGACTGGCATTGGGCCGACTTACATAAGTCGATGATGCGTACGGCTTGCTCACGATCTGATAAAGACAGGATCAATCAGTAGATCGTAACATTAAACCCAATCGCCACACACTACCCACAACTCCTCAATCCTAAGTTTAACCTCAACATGCAATTGCCAGCATCCAAATACTCACTCAACTGACGACTTTTGCCATACTCGTCTTTCTACCCAAATACGTGACTGCGTACTGTTTCGATCAATGTCTACCCTACGTCCGGTACAATAGGCTAAGCCCTCTACGTTAGTAACTCACATCCAAATAGGGTGACAATCAAACAACGGATTGGAAATGAGGCGTTTCTCAACGGCTGTGATCATTACGGATCCTCTTGTCAAGTACCAAACTCATGTAGCAGCTGGTCTTTATGCGCCCGATCCATCTCAACATCGACTTGCTAGGCACCTACACAAGATATATCTCCGTGTCAAGGACTATTCACCCCAGGCCGAATATCGTCAACGCCTTAGACAGGTTGCGCAACTGACAGAGAAAAAGTCTCGAGAAGAAGGAGACGATGGTGACAATATCCTTGCATTACGCAATCATTCAATATGGCGAAATCCGCTCTTCAAACACCTCCTCGCAACGCCTGAAGGAAAAGAGAGTCTCGCCTTGACCCGAGTACTGATGAACCATGAGTCCGCAATTGAGATAGACTCACCCAAGGGATTGTTCCTGTCGGGAGAAGTTGGCACCGGGAAGTCAATGCTCCTGGACTTGCTTGCCGACGGTCTGCCAACCGAGCGGAAGCGGAGGTGGCATTTCAATACGTTCATGCTCTACACTATTTCACAGCTAGAGCATCACAGAAAAACAAATACCGGAATCACAGAGGGAGAAACTGACTACTCCATCATATGGATGGCGAAGAAGTTGGTTGACGAGTCGCCTATCCTGTTCCTTGACGAGTTCCAGCTACCTGATAAAGCAGCCAGCAAGATCCTTAGTCATCTTTTTATCGCCTTCTTTCAGATGGGCGGTGTCCTCATCGCGTCTTCAAACCGTATGCCCGAGGAGCTTCAGAATGCCATCGGCGTTGATTACACACCTGCCCCAACAAAAGGCTTGATTCGAAAGCTTTTTGGTGGTGCAGTGCGTGCCCAAGGCGAGCTATATGGTCCGACTAGTGACTTCGCAAACTTTCTCGAAGTACTCAAGGCAAGATGTGACTTTTGGCAAATGGAAGGTGCCAAGGATTGGCGGAGAAAGGAAGAAACACAGAGTCCATTGGTTATGAGTGGAGAAGCTATCGAGGGTGAAGCCCTGGCGGAAGAAGTCATCACCCAAGAGAAGCCCGAAAGAATAAATAAGAAGCCGGTCAACTATTATCTGTCGACAGATGAGCAGGATCCATGGAGGGAGCGAATAGAGAGTGCCCTTACATGGACGGGCCCTCAACCGTTACCATGGGAGCCGTCAACTGTCGTTGTGTATGGACGAAAGGTTCATACTCCTCGCCACCACAACGGTTATGTATTCTGGGACTTTGAAAGTCTTGTCGAAACATTTGGTCCAGCCGACTATATCACAATGGCCTCTACTTACCACACCTTCATCATTGATAATGTTCCAATCCTTACGCACGCAAAGAAGAACGAGGCGCGACGGTTCATTACACTCCTCGATGCGCTGTATGAAGCTCGTTGCAAGCTGATAATCAGGGCCCAGAATCCACCGGACACTCTGTTCTTTCCAAAGAAGAAGGGCTCTGTAGTTGGGAAATCAAACAACCCGAACGAGCCCGACGATCTCATTTCTGAAACCATCGCCGAAGTGTATCAAGACCAGATGTCTCCCTTCCGACCAAACGTGGCATACTATGACACAAAGTCGAGTACCGCATCCTATGATCCCGACCAGGACTCGGATTTTGGAACACAGACAAAGCCAGTCGACTTCGCAAACACCAGCACTTTTACCGGGGAGGATGAGCGGTTCGCATACAAGCGAGCGATTTCTCGCCTGTGGGAGCTATGCAGCGCACAATGGCATGCTAGGACAGGAGAATGGTGGCAGCCACTGCCCGTGGAGGCAAGACATTGGGAGGGCGGTGCAATCACACAGCGCGTTGAACATCGAGTTGGCGCAAGCAGGCTGAGTAAGGACGAAGGGATGGGTCAGAGCTTGGAGGTTGATGAAATGGCTGGATTGTCAAAGTGGAGAGTAGACGATCTGAAGAGGAACTCCGAGAAGAGTACGTAGAGTAGGCAGTACTATCCCTCCGAATAGTCGATGGGAAGTATGCACACGGGCGCATTCACATCCAGAAGTTCTTAAGAATGGATAGACACAAGTTGTTTCGTGAAACAATCAGTTGCCCATTTGAGGGTAGGATCTAGATAGTCTATGAACGGATATCCCGTTATGCCATACTCCAAAACGCCATGCACCTGTATCTTGATTTAGTTATACAATCGTTTCCTCTGCACAGCTCAAAGACTCGTCACGCCTGGCGTCCAGCCCTCGCCTATACGCTTCATATCTTCGGCAAACTTGCGACTTGTGATTTTCTTGCCGCCTCTACCCCCCAACGGCGCATGCTCATCCGGATCGTAAAACGGGTTCTGCAACAACTTGACGTATGCATGCTGCATCGCGCGGAACACAGGCTTGAGCTCTGCGTCGCGCAAGCCCGCAGCTGCGCCGCGGCTAGCAGCAACCGGAGCATTGCCGTCTACACGCCGGCCGCGCATGTCGACAAGACATACCATGCGGACGCCGGTGTTGGTCTCGAAGCCGTAGGCGGCAAGGCGGTCGTCGACAGCGTGTAACAAACCAAAGTCGCCTGAGAGGCCCACACCCGAGACAGCGTTATTCTTTGCGCGCAGGTCGAATACGTCGATGGTGGAGGAGAGGAGGAGGGAGAACTGCAGAGGAGTACGGATCGGTGCGAATGTGTTTGTCCCTGGGTCGAGCGAGGGGAAAATGGAGATGTGGAGGGGGTTGTTCTGCAAAGGTTATGTCAGTGATTATTCGATGAGCCATGTAGTTGAAAATCATGCAATAACCTACATTTCTGCCGATGACGCCCAGGCAGGCGATTGAGGGTATCGCGGTTGACATGGTTATAACGGCTTGTTGGCGAAGATGTATGTTGAAAGAGGATGCTCGGCTTAGTGGGAGCCTCCATGCTCGTTTGGTGCCCGTGGGCAACCTTAACGTGTAATCCCCACCTCCTACTTCTAGGGTCAACATGATGATTTATACTGTGAGACCGCAGTGAATTACTGCGTAAAAAAATGCTCTGGGGACTATGAATGAATTGAATGGGAGCATTTGGTGTTTTGACGATAGGACTGTCTATTCTATTTATCGTCCCAAGTGAACATGATGAAGGCGGCTGGAGGCTGGAATGTCTCTCTTTAGTTCGCCTGTCTGAAACCGGCCATTAACTCAGAAACCATTGTCCGTACACATCGATAATAAGGGCAATCTGGCATTGATTGAGTCACCCTTGCCATGGATGTTAGATTAAAAAGGACATAAGACAGATGTAGGGAAGCTACAATGATAGTTGAGAGGTTCTGAAGAATATTATTCATACAACTATACACAATTAAGAACGAACTTCTGAAGGCCGAGTAGATTGCATGTAGGTGATAGTCCAGAAGCAAAAAAACCATAACAAGAAGTGGTATAGCCTTTGTCCCTGTGAAAGCTTTCCAAAACTCCAGTCAAATATGTGACCTGTAAATTCCATCACTAGATGCTCTCAGTGCTGTTTAACATTTATTAGAATGCTCGCATCTCGTGCAACGGACTCCTTCTTTGCGTATACTCCAAATTACCTAGGGCAGGCAGTGAATAGGTAGTTCCCAATAAACACCATGGAACAAAGCGCTTTAATCTCATACACCGACTCCCCTGTTGGAACCAGAACCCATTTATATCCCTTTTCGGTTTCACTCTGAATATTCGTCATCTTCCATAAGATCTGCAGTATCTTCGAGTCCTCTCAGAACCTCCTCAACGTCTGATGGATCCGTGATGGCCCAAACCCCTCCACCTTTTACTAGATCCTTGCCACGCATACCAACCTCTTTACCCACGAGGTTACGACCGACTTTGCCTGGTCCAACGCCCACCCATCGCCTTATGCGCGCCTCCTGATCCAAGTACTTGATGCTATCCCACCAGCGAACTGTATCTAGGCAACCGCGGGCCAGCAGGTCCTTGAGCTCCCTTTCACAGCAGACTGGTCGTGCAGACACGTTGCTGACCATTGGTAACTGCCCCGGGAACGTCACAATATCCTTGTTCTCGCGGCCCTTTACCCTGCTCGGCTCTTCCAGGAGCTGGCGCATCACAGCAACTGCGGGCTTCATGATGGGGCTGTGGAAAGGACTATCGGCCTTGAGCCGGACGGCGCGCGGATCGTAGCCGAGGAACTGACGGACATGGGCAATGAGTGTCTTGATGCGCTCGATGTTCCCGCTCAGCACGATCTGATTCTTGCTGTTTATGTTGGCTATCAATACCTGCTCGATGGGCGGTAGGTTCGCTGAGTCTTCGGCCGAGATGCCGACAAACTCCCGAATGGCCTCGATCAGACTTGCCATATGTTCCGGGTGGGAAATAACTGCCACCATGCCATACTCACCGCCGTATTGTTCGATCGCGTGTCTCGTAGCTTCACTCATGGCCTCTGCACGTTTGCGCACGAGATATAGGCTGTCTTGGAAGGAGATGTAGCCGCCCGCAACGACAGCAGCAAATTCGCCTAGAGAGTGACCCAGAGTAACATCAAAGTGATCGGTGACTCTGAAGTTGAACTCACGCTCGAGGATGCGCAGGATGAATATTGAGGTGGCCATGATGGCGGGTTGTGCATTTGGTGTCTCGGTAAGAAGCCTAGATGGCCCATGCTGAATCACGTCGGAGAGTTTGTAGCCCATATACTCGTCTATCTCGTCTCGTAGCTGCGATGCTGTCGACGGAAAGGCCTCGAGCCATGGGGTCAGCATGCCCACTCGCTGGACGCCTTGGCCTGGGAAGAAGAGAGCCGTTCTCGTGCCGCCTCGATGCGTGGACCGCCATCTTCGTTGCAGTTGCGGCTGTTGTCGCTGTGATGATGTCCGAGAGAATTTATTGCTGTGATTTATCGAAGAAGATATAGGAGGAGAGCGAACGTGAGTAGTTAGATTATAGGTGCGGCGGAACATGGTTGACAGGGCGAGCCGGTCCATTGCCGTCTGGTTCGGCGGGGAAGAGGATGGATGTCAAAACGGACGTAATGGAGGTTGCATTCTGTGGTGGCACGGATAACGAGGAAAGAAGAAGATACAGACACAGGACAGGAAGTAATATTCGTTGTAATTAGGTATTCAAACTAGGAACCAGACCAAACCCACGAGAATGATCACCCTTTGGGGGTTCCCGCGGGACCTGGGGGTGGTCTCTCTTCTAGTGTTAGGTCAGAGTCTGGGTCTAGCTCTGGGGTTCGGGAGTTTGCGTAGGTGACGTTGGGGTAATACTAGTGTTCACAGTTGGGGCTGTCCAATCATGTTACTGTCGCATACCATTACGGTCCATTGCTTGGGGCTCCGACTCCGCACTCCGCACTTAGAGCCGATGCCCCGAACTCATCCGGCGTCGGAGCTCCGTTGCTTCTTGCGGGCATTGTCCGAGCTGGTATATGTTTATGTTGGTGGACCTTTTACGGCAACAATACCGATCCAATGCGTTTCGTTGTATTGCACTTCTGTGCGTTCTATACAATTGAGCTGTCATGTCCTCTATCGCTTCTCCTATTGGCTCGCAAATAGGTACAGCAGGCGCCTTCGCTCAACATCATGACACCAGTTCGTGTTTCCATCTGCTATCATCCTCCTTTGGTTAACATCGTATCTCCACACCCCCCTTGCTGATGGTCAAGTACTTGACTCCCTTGTAGGGCTTGACGCTCTCTCCCAGACCCCTACTCTTGCGTGTGTCCAGCTGGATGCTTTCTATCTTCAACCCGCTTGCCAACCATCCCTTGACCGAGAAACTCACTGATGCCGACGTTGGCATCAGGATTTTGTTCTGTGCGATCTTCTTGGCGTCCTTATCGTCGGCCGTGCTCTCTGTATTTTGTGCTGCTTTAGCCACAGGCACGTTCTGGTATGGCCCGTCGAAGGTGTAGTCGGTTCCAAAGCCAAATCCATTAGGGTCGAACTCTTCACCACTCTCACTTGTCAGGGGTCCCACGACGGTGCACCTAAGGCCGAAGTAGCTTGTTCCGCCCGATAATTCCTTTGCAGGGATATACCATTCCAAAAACCTCTCTCCGGGGTTGAAACTGGCGTCACCCTTACTTGGTCGAATCTCAGATAGGTTTCTAACATCTGATGGGAGTGGGATCGTCACAGTCAAGTCGTCCATTAGAGGAGCTCCTGGCGATCCAGGATGAGGACCACCCAATCGACCTCCACTGCCACCTCTTCCTAGACCCGAAGATGTTGGTGAAGGTGCTCCGAGAATCTTGTTGACTTGTAGCCGGACCTCAAAATCTGACCCCGTTGCACCTAATCCTGTCTTGACCTCCATGCTAATCGGCAGCTTGAGGTTGTTGGAGCCAAGACTTCCACTCTTCCCGCCTGTGAAGGGCAGTAGATCTACCTCATATCCAGCCAGAATGAATCTTCCGTCAGGCGGGATAAAGCTAAGCTCGCCCGGTCTCTCGTTCCATCGGTTGAGTCGTACACACGGGTGAAAAACTGGCAATTCCATGATACCCCCGAGATTATGTTTTCCGGAAGGACTGGTGATATTGAGTGTGATATCAGGAACGCCTGAAACCTTGGAGGTAAACGCGATGGTACCGTTGGCAAATGCAGCCAGCGGCCTTCCTGATGGAGCGAGCGTGACGGACAGAGTCTCGACAATATCGGCATACATCTCGTTGGACGTGTGCCGTACATTGGCTCTTCTCCACGGTAGAGCAGTCGAGTTCGATGGTAGTAAGGACGGCGCGCCTGAATTCGACATGGCGCTCAAAGGTGCTTTGCTAGTCATGAGTTAGTTCCGAGATGCAGTATCTAGACAGCCTGACAGTTGACAAACCCTGGAAGATTAATGCTTCCTAGCAACTTTCCAACCCAGCCTTCCTGTTCCACCACTTCCCGCAAAGCATTGGGTTCTGTTGTACTTATTGTGCCGGCATCGCACATTTCTGTCAATAACTGCGCAACGATATCGTAATTATTCTCGATCTTGACTGCCAAGATCGGCGCGCCGAGAAAGTCCTCAAAGACATCTATTATGCGGTGTAGAAACTCGAATACTAGTAGCGGTTCGATCTCGGTCGACGATGTAGCAAGGAATAAAAGATTCGCATGCGTCAAGCTGAAGACAAGCGTGGGAGGACTCGTGTTGGGGAGGTAGATGAGGTTTGGTCGCGGTGCGGAATGCTCTAGGTAGAGGGGTAGAAGATGGGTTGCCGATAGTGGCCTCCCTGCGTAGGTATGCGAGAGAATAGGGTTTCTGCGAATGATTGATCAGGCCGAGAGCGTGCAGGCAACGTCAGGAGACGTACCGGTTATCATCGTAAATATGAAGCGCCTCAATAACGCCGTTCATGGTCACGGCCAACACCTCCCTCAAGCGCTGGGCAGGTTGAACTGATAAGCGTCCAAGGTGATATCAAGGTAAGGTAAGGTAAGGTAGCTTCGATTTGCGCCAGCTAACGCGGGACATTCCATACAATGACGAAACGACCCAACTCGAGGCCCAGGTAGCATTACTAAGCCATTGGATGTTCACTGGCCCAATCAATGATTCACAACACGATTCTACAACTGAGGCTTGTGATAATTAATTCAAGGGTACTCTTCAAACTCCAAAATCCTATAATCTTTTACCAAAATACAACACTCACAATGTCTGGAGACAAGATACCGACTGTTCATTCTCTAGAGAAGCCAGAAAAGCTTGAAAATATTCTGCGTCAGGACCGGGGCGACGACTGTTTACCCTGCAAAGTTGTTGGTCAGTTTCTTACACCCAACCCTCATGCCTCAACTTTTCAGAGCTCAGACTGGGCTAACATAGCTATAGGCAGTGGCGCGTTCTTCGGTCTCGGAGCCTACAGCTACTTCTCTGGTATGTCACAGCTTGACAAGCAGAAGGACTTGATTCTACGGAGCAAATCGCCTTTTGGCATGAGAAGTCGCAAGCTCGGCATCACCTCTATCTCTCTTGCTCTTGTGTGGATGGGAATCTGGAGGGCGTTCAAATGATCAAGCCATGTTCTGATACAAACGATGCAACGAGATTCTCCCAGTTTTGGTCGATGTACCCCTCTCTGTATGTTACCTCGGGGTACGACACCATGTGAGCCTCGTCTCGAAACCGATTCTCTAGAACCGGAATCTCCCTAATATTCTAACAAACTCCCCATTACTCTAGCGGACTACAGTGATGCTCTCGGCGCAGTGCACAGAATTATGTAACTATTATAGAAGGCGTTGAGAGTTTGTTTTAGAGTTGGCTTAGAGCTGGCCGTTGTAATGCCGTGTAAAACAGGAGTGCGATACATAAGATATGACCTGAAATTGCGACTGTGCCGCAGAAAGGGAGTATTACTATGCTACAATCCATGACCGAGGTGCCTTATCATAGCAGTTGTAAACATTGTAAGTCAAGTAATACCAACAAGCATAAGCAGGCGATTGATGCATTCAATATATTTAATTATTAATAATGAGTGATTCTGGATAAGACCTGGATGATCGAAGTACTCTCAACAACCATAGAAACCTTAAAGTCTTCCGCTGATTTATTGGCGGATTGACACCTGAAGACAGCTCTATTCTACATGATACGGTTGTTGCGTTGTGTTGCCAAACACTAAAATCTCAACCTTGGAGCCCCACATCGAATCTTTAACCAAACTCATCCATCAACGACAACACGACGACAAGATACACAAGCTCAACAACCTTATAAAGCAGCCTCTTACTCACTTAATTTATCTCTTAAGTGTTTAAAAAACCACTCAGAGAACCCCAAGCGGTCTCCCAACCGTGGATTGGTCTATCTAGTTTCTTTGGCCTCTCATCTCAATATGCCCATCACAATCCTCAGTCCTCAACCTCCTACACCTCGGAGGCCACAGACTGCTGCTGCCACTGCCAATCTTGATTCTGACTCTGACTCTGAAGGTGGAGCAGGTGTTGATAGCGATGATATCTTCACGCCTGGAACTGTGATAACGTCGAATCCCCAATGGATGCGGTATGTCAACATCTCAGACGTCACGATTGTGTGAATACCAATACTCACTTCTCTACCTAGCGGACATGGTACATATGTGCCCCAAGGATCGTCATCAATCACATCTTCCCTTGCTGGTACACTCACAAAGACGAACAAGCTGCTCTCCGTGCGGCCTCTTCGCGCCCGCTACACCCCAGAGATTGGTGATCTTGTCGTCGGCCGCATCGTCGAAGTGCAGGCCAAGCGATGGCGAGTTGATGTTGCTGCATCCCAGCTTGCAATCCTTCAGATCTCGGCTATCAACTTGCCCGGCGGTATCCTCCGTAAGCGTACCGAAACCGACGAGCTGCAGATCCGTAGCTTCTTTGCCGAGGGAGATCTCGTTGTCGCAGAAGTCCAGCAACTGCACCAGGACGGCGCCGCAAGTCTGCACACCCGTAGCCTGAAGTATGGCAAGCTACGCAACGGTGTATTTGTTGCCGTCACTGGTACCGGTGGTGGTGGCGGTGTGGTTCGCTCTAAGCGACAGGTCTGGACAATGGACGCGGCCAATGCTGGCGGCAAGGTTGACGTCCTTCTCGGCGTGAACGGTTATATCTGGATCAGCAAGCACATCGAGGGCGATACAGCCGCTGAGGCTGCAGGCATCAATCGTATGGAGGAGAGTGTCAGCAACAAGGTCTACTCCAGTCAGAACGACCCCATGGACGTTACGACAATGCGCGAGATTGCGAGGATCCGCAGTGTCATCTTGGCTCTTGTAGAGAATGGACTCAAGGTGGATGAAGATACGGTCACCAGAGGTTACAGCGAGGCGGTGGACATTGCACGGGATTCAGCTGATGATGACCTGTATCTGGGAGGCGAGAAAGGACGTCGCCTGGTAGCCGCTTTGACTGGCCATTAGGCTATCTTGGATTCTTGAGAGCTACTTGTAGGCAATGATGGTTTTAATGTAAGATACCACTACTAGAAATACTGCTCATAATATGCTATGCTGGTGTTTTACAATGCGGTATCGTTTCATCAAGATCTTTACATATTGATTCCAGCTACAAATGAGGTACGGACTCGAAACCACGGCCGAAAGATAGTAGGTTAGGAAAAGGAAAAACACAGAAAATACAATATGCGAGAGAGCAACAGCCACCTTATATAGCGAAGGTCAACATGAGGGGTATCTTCGTATTACCACCTTTTTCGCCTTTAACTGTGCAGAAAAACAGAAAATTCAACTAAATCATCATCGCGTAAGCAGTTGGCTAAGAGTACCTTTCTTGGCTTCCAAGACGGCGGCCGCAACCACAAGGAATGCCCACCTGAGAAGAGCACCCTTGGACTTCTTAGATCCGAGGCTGAGAAAGAGGCTTAGGAAATAGATGATTCCCTTGGTTCTGTTGCCATTGCGGTCGAAGTTGGGCTTCTCATCGGCAATGGCCTTGAGTCGGTTCATGGTGGGCCACTGATAAGGCATGTAACGCACGCGGAAAAGAATATCAGCCCAGTAAGGGACTTCGGCGATAGTGCGTTGATGACTAAAGGTCCTGATAGAGTAGATACCGTGGTAGTTGCCCATGCCAGACTGGCCAACGCCTCCCAGGGGAGACTGTGGGATCTGAGAATGAAAGAAGGCATCGTTGCAGGTGGCGCCACCTGAAGTGACGTTGTCCAGGACTGTGATACGTTAGATATCTGAACATTTTGAAGTGCGAAGCATACATACCCTTCTGGTTCTCGACTTTACTGCCAAACGTGCTGAGCGAGAGAGGAGTTGGGTCAACGGAATTAGCAATACCGATGGCCTGGTCGAGAGAATCGACAGCCATCATTGCGAAAATTGGGCCAAACGCCTCTTGAATCATCATACTGTCCTCAATGTCATCAACGAGGACCGCGGTTGGTTCCATGAACAGGGCAGACTCGTCCATGGAGCCGCCGAGAACAATCTTTCCATTGGTCGCATCAAGCATCTTCTTGAGGCGATTGAAGTGGCCCGCATTGACAATGCGGCACAGATCAGGGCTGTTCTTGGCGCCCTTGGGAAAGAAAGTGCGCATCTGGCTGTTGAGTTCTCCGAGGAATGGAGAGAGAACGCTTCGCTCCACGAGAATGTAGTTGTGAGACATGCAGACCTGACCAGCATTCAAGCACTTCTGCCAGAGTAATCGTCTAGCAGCCAACTTGAGGTTGGCGTTCTTGGTGACAAAGGCCGGGTTCAGACCCCCAAGCTCGAGAAGCACGGGAGTCAAGGTCTCGGCAGCCTTCTTGGCAATAAGCTTGCCAACTGCCTTTCCCCCGGTGAAGCAAATCTTGTCAAACTTCTGTTCAAGCAGACGCTGCGTCTCGGGTAAAGCACCGTTGACATAAGTGAAGCATTCGGGATCCAGGGATTCGTCAAAGATCTTCTTGAGGACCATGGCACAGTTGGGGGAAGACTCAGAAGCCTTGAGAACAACACAGTTGCCGCAGGCAATGGCACCAATGACAACGGGAAGATTGAGCTGGAATGGAAAGTTGAAAGATCCAATGTTGAGGATAACGCCAAGGGGCTCGAAGTGGGTGCGATGCTTCATGGCACGAAACTGAAGAGGGACATTGGGAACAGGCTCATCGCGTAGCCATTTGTCCATGTTGTTGACCATATCGAGACACTCTTGCTTGCACCAATCAATCTCGGCCAAAATGGCCTCATAGTTGCACTTGCGAAGGTCCTTGAGGAGGGCATCTTGCATGAGCTCAGTGTTGTCGACAATAGCCCAGTAGAGCTTGCGAATTTGAACCTTGCGGTACTCGAAATCCTTGGTACGACCTGACCTATATGTGTTTCTGACGAGGTCGACCTTTGCGGCGATCTCATCGAGAGGCGTGTGCTCCAGGGGAGCGATGGTATAGGAGGAGGGAGTGTCGTCAGCCATTTTGATAAGCGACGTTGAAACTTCCAATGGTTGGTGGAGTATATTAGGTGCTGACGCCTGTATCCGTTTGTGATTGGGATGACGTATCGGGAATTAGGAAAGGAAGTATTAGGTGGTTGTAGCTCTGACAAGGAACAGACAGATATGCAGGGTATGGATTTTGTTGTTTATCGAGAAGAAGAAGAAGAAGAAGAAGAAAAACGATGTCGCTTTTAGTTGATGTGAGTCTCTCGGGGTCTTCTCCTAATTAATCAGTGGAGAGCTACCCCAGAAGCAAAGGGAAGGTGACGGGGATTCGGTCGACTCGGGTCTCCGGCCTATACTTTCACGTGTTCTCCAGGATACAACATACAACATACAGTGGCGACAAACTAGGCAGAAATAACCTGGGGTAAATGAGATAACTGAGACTCCAATGACAAAAGAATGCGAGTGCGAACCAGAATGAGAATGAGAATGAGGGGCTTGTCTATCCTCCTCGGTACTCTCAACTCTTCCCCTCCACATGCTGAAAGCTGCCGAGGCATATACTACAGCATCACATAGTGTTACATTGAAGTTTGAATTGATTGACAGCCCAGCTAACGGTGAATGGTAATGATATCCCAATTAACTAAAGCAAGGGAGCAGGGGAGTTACATGGGAACGGCCAGAGGCCCAAGCGTGCCACCACAAAAGGTACCAATATCTAAACCACATTGTGCTCTCTATTACTTTTCTCTTCGTACTGCAACCCCAGGTTGAGCCGAATTACATGCTATTTTCGAAATCACTGCAATACGGTGATCGCTGTGGGGTGTAACACAATCACGTACCTGCATTGGATGTCTTAGATCTCAAATTACATTTATCATATGCACTTTGAACAGTAGGAAATTGTCAAATTGTCCCTAAAGCACATCCTCTCTAAATAGATGACAATCATGATGCTCTTAGTCAGCAATTCCAGATCATGATGAAAACAAGAACTGAACTCAAAAACATTTAAGTCGAAAGAACAAGCGCAACGTAAATATTGGTAAAACTCTTGCTCAATAGCAGCTTTCCCCTGGTGATCATCCCTCATCCTTCACTGCGCTTGGATAAAAGTGCTGGTGCCAGGTGCAATGTTTATTGTCATAAGAAGTTTGTGTTAAAATTGCCTACAACAGCTCATTGTACATGTTTCTCTTTAGCCAAATGCTCTCTTTAAACATACATCGGACAATTGTACATGCTTCGCCAGATTTAGCGTATAATACATTTCATCCCTCGTCAATACATCTCAGGGGATCTCTTTCTAATTTCGTTTACCTCTTCATGCGGGCACCGCCAGCACCCTTAATTGGTGCTGCCGAGACAAGCTCCGCAACCTTGACCTTCTTTTGATCCTCAGCAGGGTTCTTCATCAGGTACTGATCGATGGCCTGGACGCCGTCAACCAACCGGCCGCCCTCAGCCATCTTCACGTCCTCAAGAGCCACGCGCTGGCGGTGCTCATCGAGCTCTTGGCGGCGCTCGGGAGACATGCGCCACTCTTTGGGGAATCGAGGCTTGGGCTGGAACTTGTGGTGTCGGGTGTCGAGGGGAATGTCTGCAAAGGTGTCCTTGGGGTCCTTGGCCGCGGCGATGAGGTCGTCGACTAGATTGGAGAGGTAGCGCTTGTTCTGGGCCTGGTGCTCGAAACTGTCGCTGCTCATCTTGATGATTTCTGTCTCGGGGTTGTAGCGAGGGCCAGCGAGTTTCTTGAGCTTCTCAGTTTGAACGGCTGTGAGCTTCAGATCGTCGGGTGCGAATTGCACCACCACCTTCTTCTCTGCGGGGTGGAATTCACCCATATAAGAAGTGTATCGCCATCGGAGGACCTGGTTATCGGTTGGAGGTACGAAGGGCTTTGCATACTCTGCTATAGTATTAGTATATGGCCATATCCCGTCTTGAGCACCCCGGTCTACTCACTCGAAAGAAGTGGCAACTCCCAAACCGCCAATCGGGCGTATTGTCGCATATCTCGAATTTCGTCAAGCTTTCCGTGAGCCATAGATGTGATGTCATCTTCGTCGAATTCCTCAAGTTCTTCGGTGTTGGTCTCGGGGTCCTCCTCGTCGAACCAGAACGACTGCTTGTTGGGCTTCTCTCCCTTATCGTCCCTCTGGATATCCTCCAATGTCGATCGGTCCTCCGACGCCCAGCCAGGTCGGTACTCTAGTTCGTTCTTCAGGTAATGGTCGATGGAGTTGTAGCCGTTAGCCTTGGCTAGCAGGTCCAATTGCTTGAGTCCTTCTGGTGTGGAAGCCTCAGCCAGGGCAGCCTCGAGTTTCTTCAACTCTATTGGGCCGAAATCCTCCTCCTCGACATCGTCTTGACGCTGATCCTCCTCGCGTGCCCATCGTATTGTCGATGTGGTGAATGCCCGATGAACAGTAGGTTTTTGCCGGATAATCTGCTGAGTCCGAGGGATTTGCTGGATCCGAGATGTCCTACGACAGGCTAGAGTACATAGCCTCGCGGCTGCAGATGCTGAAGCCATTGCGAGTCGTTCAATGGGACAATGGCCACGTCGAATTATCGTCGGATCAAGAGTCGGCTTGGAGAGCCTTCAAAAATTTGGCTGCACCACCAAGCGCAACTGCGTAGACCTGACTCCGGTATTTAGCCGACATGTCTCTTACACGCAACCTCCTACCCTATCGTGAATGCATACCAAGCTTTAACATTCACACTTTATGAAGCGTATTTTCTTTCTTTCTTTCTTTTTTTGCTCGATTCATTCTTTCTCTCTCTCTCTCTCTCTCTCTCTCTCTCTCTCTCTTCAAATTCTTATATAAGACATGACATCGCTACATCTTGACCGTGTCTGCCTCGTCACAGTGGGCGCGACCGTGGGTTTCAAGAAACTTGTTGGTTCAGTACTATTACCACGTTTTTGGCAGTATCTTGCCTCTCAAGGATACAATAAGCTGCACATACAATGCGGCCCTGATATCGCCTGGGCAAGCAAGCAGCTCGCGACTCTCAAAGACAACGTCCCTCCAGGTCTGAATATCGACATATTTGATGTCAAGAAAAACCTCATGAAGGAAGAAATGATGCTATGCAAAGACACAGATGGCAAGAGTCGATTAGGACTTGTTATATCACACGCTGGTATGCTCAAGCGATCCAGGCCAGATGAGAAATACTAACATAATCTAGGTACTGGGACCATATTAGATGCCTGGAAGATGGGGCTGCCTATTATTGTGGTTCCTAATACACAACTTCTAGACGATCACCAAACAGAGATGGCGAAGCATCTCTCTAAAGAGGGGTATGCTATCATGAGCTCCGGGAGGTACGTCACATCGACACGCTTTGAACTAAGTCCCATTTCTAACCAGGGCCAGTGCCGAGGATCTCGAGGAAGCCATCCATAAGGTGGAACTTCTCTGGGAAGAGAATAAGGCTCGATGGCCTCCGCACCAAATCCCCTCCCAGACACCTGGCAGGCTTCGGTTGTGGGATCTCGCCCCTGAGGAAGTCTCGAAGGAACAGAATGTAACGATGGTGCACGATTAGGTATTCGAGCTCGTTAATCGCATTCTCGGCCACTGAACAAACAAAGTATTAGTCACGGCTGATGAAGGGATATGTATTAACGATTCGATCTGGGCGGCAAATGCCTGGTGTTTGGGCGTTGCTATTTCGCATGCAGCTTGTCAAAAGGTGCTTCTATGTCATGTAATCCTCCGTTTTCGGTTGTTTCTTGTGGGAAAAATAAGAAATCTAGTCTAGTAACTTATCCAGTTAAGGCAAGTTCTGAACGTTCCAGAGTTTCACGTTAGCATCTCCTCCTGCACTGGCGATCCTGCCACCTTCAACCCACGCCACACCATTAACACCATCCTTGTGAGCATTGGCAGCCTTGATACGCTTGCCCTGGTTCTTCTTCTCCAAACACCAAACAAAGACGTTGGTGTCGAGACTACCACTGACAGCATAGGCACCCGTGTCGTCCCAGGCGATAGAGGTTACTCGGGCAGTGTGAGCCGACCAGCGATCAGCCACCAGTTCCCAGCTACCAGCGCTGTAGACATAGATCTTTCCGACACTGTTTCCTGCAGCCAGATGCGAGCCATCCTTGGAGAAGGCAAGGGCTGAGATAGTGCCTGTGGAGTTGCTCAGAGCCTTGACTTCCTCTAGCTTACCATCGGAACTAGCATTGTAGATGCGTACCGAATTCTCATTAGCTCCGATGGCGACAAAGGAACCAGCTGCCGCGATAGCACCAGGGGCGAAATCCAATGATTGCTCGCTTACTAGCTTCTCGCCAGAAAATACAGAGACACCGGATAAAGTTGCAACATAAACGAGTCCATTGGCTGTGCTCACGCCCTTGGGCTGCGCCTGTAACTTGGTAGAACCACCCAAGAAGGTCTTGGCCGACTCGTCGACAATTCGCAGGGTATCATCCCAGCCAGCACTGAAAGCCTGACCATTCGCAGTGGCGAACTGAGTAACTTGGTTGGTGTGCGCCTGGCCATCAACAACTGTAGCAATGCCCGACTTGATATCCCAATGACACACTCGACCGTCAAAGCTACCGGTCCATAGGTCAGCACCTTTGCCGTCCGATCCAGTAGACAGTGCGGTGATACTCTTGCTGTGGCCATAAACGGTGCGGGTAGGTTCCGTCTTACCCTCAGTCAGGTATGTGAGGTTGCCCTCGAGGTTAACACTAATGATGAGGCCATCGCTGCGGCCAGGGACGAAGATAACGCCGACTTGCTGGTCACCAATGCTAGCATCCTCTCCCAATTTCCAAGTCTGGATGATGCTGCCTGCATCAACGTCCCACAGCTTGACAGTCTGGTCGGCGCTGGCGGTGACGAGCTTCTTGCCGTCGGGCGACCACGACACAGCAAAGATGCTTCCTTTGTGCTCGCCCTCCCCGATAACCTTTGTGGGCTCGCCCGTCTTTCCATCATAAAGCTGTATCCGCTTGTCGGCACCAACGGTGACCAACATGTTTCCATCAGGGGAATAAGCAGCACCTAGAACAAAACCGGTGTGCTGAGTACCCTTGCTGTTGAACTTATAAGGGGCTCCATGATAGAAGACCATGTTGCCATCGTCGCCGACAGTAGCCGCACGGAAGGGACGCTGAGGCTTCATCGCGACGGCATTGATGGACTTGGAATGGCCGATGATCTCACCAACAGAGTTTCCGCTATCAGCTGTGATACAACGACCAAACTGCTCGCGGCCATCGCCCACGGCAATAACGCGTTGCGACTCACCGTCCCAGGCGATATCGTTCAGACGGCCAGAGATGATGCCGTACTCGCCCTTTGTGCTATGAATAACCTCGGGCTCCCACACCTTAAGCATACCGCTGGAGTCACCACTGGCAACCTTGAAGCCATTGGGAGAGAAGCGCGCAACAGTGGTGGGGGCGGTGTGGCCGGTGTATTCCTTTGCGTCGGAGGGGTTGTCAATGGAGCGAACAAAGATGGATTTTCCACACTACAAGGGTCAGCGGCTGCATTCTAGAGCATGAAATATAGCCTCATGGTATGCGTACAGGATAAGCTATCCGTTGACCCTTGGAGTCGGCCGAGATTTGCGTGGGCTGGCCACGGGTTGTAATTGGGACCGCCGCGAGGATGCGGTCGATCGTGATGGAGGGAGAAGCCATGATGGATGTTGCCAGGTATATAGGTTTTGAAGGAGAAAGAAAGAGAGAAAAAATAGACGCAGATGCGAAAAGATTATTCTGTAGTCGCTGTAGTTTTTAGCAGAGGCCTGGAAGTCGAGATGTCGTCAGCTCCTGATAGGATATGTTGTTGTGAAACGTGGGGTTGGAAGTTGGAGGTTGGAGGGGCACTTTGGACCTTCTAAGCTGGTGTGGGGCAGCTCTTTAGCTCTTAGTGAATGATGGAAGCGTTTCAACGTTGATATTGAACGTCTTAGAGACACAGAAAACATAAATAGAATTATCTTATGGGAGCTGGAGGTCCCTGAGCATTAAGCGGGATATATATGTATATATGTTCGTGTGTACGTATGCATATTCATGGCGTTCACTGGATTCGTCTCTGCCTAAACAGACATAAATAAAGCTATTGCCCATCCATCTTTGCCGCATAGCTCAACACCTGGGTAGGCATCTTGAGCAAAGATGCTAATTGGAATGGAACACCAGAGAAGGGTGTATTCAACGCACTCACTGAAGAATGATGTATCCAATTTTGATACTCCAAAAGCCCTTACAACAGGCTCACATGATCTTCTACCTCAGATGTATGGGTGAGACCACTTACACCCATGATTGAGAGAATCTCATGACCAAAATGGAAATAAACTATCCATAGTTCAGGCATGCCATGATACGCCCTGTGTACTAATATGCATCACGAAAAGCCCGAGGCTCTGAAGCATTGCAGATGCACAACATGTATGATTGAATTTGAATACTCCTACTCAATAGGCAATGCCCAACCACCAGAATAAAGTATATACTGCTAACCTTTCTCGGCAGGATATTCAGGTCCATGCCCCAGGAACTCGAGCGGTCTGCGGAATGGTTGAGTTCTTAACTGGGCAACCACACGATGTTGCACAATACATGCCATAAACTGCACAACGCAGCATAATATTGCACAACATCGCCCCAGCGCTCAGACGGGCAGACCTTGTCCCTTGAGCCCACGCTAGTGAGTCTCCCCGTTCTTCAAGGGCTTGAAGTCGAGTCCGTGGATCCATGCAGGGAACGTCTCCCGGCTTCCTAATGCAATGCAATGCAATGCAATGCACCATCGTTGTCGTTTACTGACCCTGCCAGGTGTAGCCTCTCCATACTAAAACTCGGTGAATCGATACACGTTGAACAAGCAATGTTGACGTGTCTTTGCCTGTCACAACACGACCGCTACAGTCAAACATTTAATCTAAGTGAATATTAGGTACGGATACAAAACAAGCTACCTATAGAATACATCAAAGCTCAAGCCACAAAACGCCTACAAGCGGGAACTTACTTGCATCCATGCTTCTAGCCTTTCCCCCTTTCCCCCTGCCCTTCCTTTTTCTCTTCCTTTTCCAACATCAGACCTCAACCTCAAAGGCTCAAAAGATTGAATAAATCTTCTCCCGATCCCCAACATAACTTTCACCCCTGCAATTGACCTTGCCTTGTCATGGCTGGGGGTGGGACGGCAGACCGTAGGAGCCTCCATAGCATGTTGATAGCATGGATAGTTATCCACAGCAAAACAAAAAAAAAGGCACGATACTAACTAGAACGAGACCCTGTTCCTAATATCCCCCGTACTCTCGCCTGTGTGATTAAAAAACGCCTCTTGCTCCTCGCTTTTATATATTGACTTCATTCCTCCCTCTGTCTCTAATAACTATTGCGTTTGCTCCTCCTCCTCCTCCTCTTCCTCTACCCTACAAATAACCATCAAAACTTCTTCTAATCTATTTCCAACCTCAACTCACGCTACTTACACAACCGCCATCATGAAGTTCCTCTGGTCGCTCGCTCTCTTCGCCGCTGCGGCTTCTGCACAGTCTGTCACTGACTCAGACGCTGCTTCTCCTTCAGCATCCGGCGGTTGTGATGCCGAGTACATCGTCAAGAGATGCCTCGAGACCGAGAATGCAAAGGTTGAGGCCTGCAAGGCTACCGATTGGGACTGCCTATGTGCCGCGTATGAAGCCGTTGCCACGTAAGTCCTGACACAAAACCCAGTTGACTCTGATATGATTCTCTGACACTCCATTAGCTGCTACAACAACTGCCCTGACGACGTTCGTGCTGGCTCCGCCAAGGGCCAGGTCCAAATCAATTGTGTGAACGCCTCTCTGTACGGAACTGCCACAAAAGTGACGGCCACCAAGACTAGTTCTGCTTCATCTGCCTCCGATGCCACGGCCACCGAGTCTGAGGCTAACAAGACCAGCACCGCTACTGACTCCGCCGCCGCCGCTCAGAACACAAACAGCGCTGCCGACAAGGCCCGGAACACTGCTGGTGTTCTCCTTGCCGTTGCCGGTGTCGTTGCTGCAATCCTTTAATCAATCACCTTGAAACCCGAACCCTTCAATAAGTTGCGAGTCACCTTTGGAATTACAGCCGGTCTGACCTTACGATCAAAAAGCGAATCATGCATGTATGAATTGACGGATTTAATGGATGTTAGAACAAATAATCACTTAATTTAGTAATGAATTTTACGTTGATACTTGACCTTATCAACTGATATCTAGTCATTTTCACTTTCAAACAAACACCAGTTAGCAAGCATCACCTTCACTGTGACAGTCATCAATCAACTTCTCGAGTTTTCACCTTTTGTTTCATCTTGGCTACGAGCCAAGCTACCTATGACACTATAATACAAACAAGGTGGGCCATCGGTATCAAGCTCTTGAAATCATACAGCATGTCTCTTCTCTCCGAACAATCGCTTAGCAACTAGCAGAGCCAAAAATAAACAAAATCAGCCAAACCCAAAGACTCCGGATCACATGTCCGGCTCCACAACGCCGAAATACATATACTGGCCTCTCTAGTTAAAATAATACCGCGTAGAAGGGCGATAGCCCCTGAGTGTGTGTAATCCCGCAAGGCGCCCCCAATTCCCCAGGTTTTCGTTCGCAATAGGCTGAAACCATGCAGCCGTCGTTTTCTTCGTCGTGACCTGTTTCCAGGCGGTGTTCGTAAAGTGTTGACTAAAAAGTAATATTGTTCAAAGGTAAGGTTCCAAGAAGAAAGGTGAATCCAATGATTGGTGGCTATACAGCCCATGTCGATCAAAAGGCTGGTTACACGAAGTGACAATGACGTGAATGTTGTTTCACGGACGAGCCTAGGCTTTCCGTGGCCGTCGTTCCCTGGCATTGTTTTTGACCGGAGTCATGAGAGTGACGTGCTTTGAGTCGTCCTTACGAAGTCTCACAGCACCTGATACGCCACTTGATTCGCGGCGCAACGAACGCGGATCCTGATCGTCGTCTATTGTGATCTCGGCCACATCCGACACGGATTCGGTTTCAAGATTGTCACTAACGCCGGAGACCGAAGAACCGTCGTCTGTATCGTCGTAGTCACCATCATCACTGACCAGCGAAGGCGCATTATTGCTGACCATAGTATTAGGACTCATGTCAGCATCCTCCATGTCGAGGTCGTCATCTGAAAGCACAAAGTTGGTGGTATGCGATCCGCAATCCGCAGATGCCTTGAAGGTATTTGAGGGAGCGCGACCTTTGCTACTGGCTGAATGGGTCGAAGTATCCATGGTAACTGGCGTCTGAGAAGCCTTCGCCGGTACGCGCCTGACGACAGGAGTTCTAACAACAGAGGGATCCTTCGACTTATCACCATCAACGGGTGTCTCGGCATGCTCCGACTCCTCACCAGAAGTCATGTCTTCCACAGGGACCTTGGTCTTTGCATCTGCGATCAGTTCACTCAGATTACCGTCGAACTTCCGACTTTGTAGTAGGCGTGATAGATGAGGGGTTTCGGATAAGACATTGACCGACACAGCCTTTTCCACTCCGCGATGACGGGCTTTGCCAGACAGCGATGGGATGTGAGTCACGCCAGGCAGCTTGCCTTGGCGATAAAGCTTCAAAGAGTCTTCAATCCTTGACCTTAAAGCGGCATATGCCTGCTGTTCGGTCATGTCAGGGCGGGCAAAAGGATGCACAGGGGTGGAAGTAGAAGTAGTGGAAGTCGGAACTGCTACGGACGGTGCCGACGTAGTTTCCTCTCTAGAAGCTCCTCCTTCTGTCGCTTCGATAGGGTGACCACTTTGCACGGCTGCCTCCTCGTGGCTCTTGAAATCCCGTTTGTGAGCGATGCGGCAGTGATTAATAAATCCTTGAGTACTCGAGAAATTCTCACGATTGCAATCAATACAGACCAGTTTCACTGTCTGTCCATCAGCACGCTTCAGTATACACGGGCCAGCCTTATCCTTGGGCTGAGGATAACCGCTCGATAGAGAGTGTAGCTTTTGGCTTCCCACTCCACGGCCTGAACGACTTTTGACTGTGCTCCCAGATTCAGTGAGGCTGTTCCTTGTCGTTCGCCCTTCAGCAAACGAAGCTCTGACGCGTGAGGCTTCTGGAGTAAACTGCCACTCAGGCTGCATACCGTCAAAAGCAGGATCAGGAATGAGCCACTTGGCATAATGTCTAGCATACGGGCCATCGACGACACCAAAAGGGGGTGCCCATCTGGGTACAGTTTCGCCTGGACGTGATTGAATAGCAGGGCCCTTTCCGGCGCTGACGTTCAACATCTGTTCAGGGGTCGGGCAATTCACGGGATAAGGAATGAGATGACAACGTCGTAATTGCTCCAGAGCAACCTGGCACTTGGCGAGTTCCTGATTAATGAGTCGAAGTTCATCATGCTTTAGCAAAATTTCAAGACCAAATTGATGGCGGATCTCGTCCCGAGCATTCTCCAGGTCAGGGGTCGCAGTACTTTCTTGCGCTTTTGCGTCGGCTGCTGAACATATGTCGCCAACGGCGTCCTGAGCAATTTTCATGCGCTTGATGGGCGCATTCATATCTGACGACTCATCCTGGTCGTCGATACTGAGCCGCCTCCTTTTGGGAGGCTGCGCGCCGGGCGACGCTATCGTTGTTGTGTTTGGCAATAAGCGCGGATGCAGTGGCTTTACGAGATCAGCGATCTGTTGTGGTGCCTGCAGCGTCTTATCACTTTCACGTGACTCGGATGTCCAGAATCGAAACATGAGGACGCCTCGACAACAAGTCAATGAAGTGAGCAAAAGTTGATGGCAGATGGGGGTTGTAAGCAGCCTTTGTATGAATTCAACAGGCAGCAGCAGCGAATGCAGTCACAGACGTGGCTGCAGGTTGGTGTGAATGCTGGTACAAATTACAGGACTGATCCAAAGCTTGGCGCTGATGTGGCGCAAACAAGGCTGACGTAACCCGGCAGGCTTGAAGGTCGGACAATCGGAGTTGGGCGCAAAGGGGTGATGATGTGGCCCCTCAAAACAGGCCAGGACCGGAGAGGACTTTGGGTCAACCAGCGACAGCAGCGACAAGGGCTCAGAGGATGGAAGATGAGCCTGAAGAGAGAAGAAAGGAGTAACCGAGCGCTAACAAAAGCCTCGAGTAGTGGTTTCTGAGAAACAGCCAACAGATGAGTGTTTCTTTGAGGGAGAGAGTGTTGATGTACGAGGGAGGGAGGTGAGATTGAATGAGACGAAAGGGAGCGTGTAAGAGGGAAGATTAGGTTGTGGTAGTGAGGCAAGAATGGAAAGGGCAGGAAAATGGCGGTACAGGCGTAAAGGAAGGTGCGAAGAGTAAATCAGTAACGGGATCGGGAGAGAGACGGAAGGTGTCGGTGCGTCGAAGGGGAAAGTGGAAGGGAAGTGGGATTGTTGTTGCGGGAGTTTGACGCCGCGTCCAGGGAAAATGCAAGATGGGGATAAAGTCAAAACAAATCTCAGAACACCTCAGGGAAAGAAGGGGGGAGCACAATCAGCGAACCGGGAGGGAAAGGGAGAAGGTGACGCTTGGGTCTCTCATCCACTCTCGCAGTCTTGTTTTGATGGTGCTTGTGTGCTGGGTTTCCTCCCTGATTGATTGAGCGATCGACCAGTGACTGATTGTCTACCCACAAAATGCAGGCATGAGGCGAAGCCTGTTGGAAGCCGGAGGCCAGGCTAAACGAGCCTAGAGGACAAGGGGGCCCTGAGGGATCCAGCGCCGAAAGGTTGTTGGTGGGTTCGCCGGGGCGAGATTGGTTAGGTTTTTGTGTTTGGGGGGAGTGGACCATCAGCCAAGCTTGAGCCTTGGAAGCATCCACAAGACTAGAGCACCTCAGCATCACACTCGATTACAGCAAGCTCTCGTAGTAATCAGAGTAAACACCATAGCTGAGAGGTTGTGATGGTTAGATTTTTATTGGGCAGCATGTCACCAGTATACACTATACCTACCTACATGCAGGTGCTTAGAGTGCCTAGTTTCGACTCCTAAACCATAACGATGCAAAATTGTTAACCCATCTCAGAAGATAAGGTTATGTGTAAGTAAGCATGGCCCCAGTCGTTCCCCTGGTTTGTGTAAGTCTGTATCCTTATATCGCATGCCCCAACAATCCCATCACGATCTGCCTGTTAGCTCAGGACGAGAGTCAGTCGACTGCTGAAGGTTGAAATTCCAAGTGCTATTTCGGGTAAGTGATGCGCCGACTCTGTCACTTTTAGGATGCAGCCCTAGCGACCAAGAGGAAAGTATCTTTGGCTGTCTCTTAACCATTGACACCAAATAGACAAACGATCAGACAAGGTGCGGGACTAAGGCTTAACTACCATTTGGAGCCATTCCATTGCTTTAACTTGGCGACCATGCCTACGAGTGGTACTTCTATTCCAAAGTAGTAGCAGAATGTACAGATTCAGCATATAAAGGTCTCGTCCTTCCCCCATATTCTGCACGTCTGTCGAATATCTCACGCTTGCCATTCCTGCCACATGCTGTTAATTTTCACCAGGCAATCACTTCTGTACTTGGCTTCGGGATGAGACTTGAACGTCTGACAATACAACCATCTCTGAGACACGTTTGGTTAGAGCGAGACATAATGGTGTGTGGAACGTGGGGCTTCCTCCCCAAGATGCTGCAGCCACTTCTAAGCAACTCGCGTGTTATCCAGTTAGCTTGAAAGACAGGCTAGAAATGGTATGCAATATCGGTACCTTAACCTACGACGGCCTCTTGGACCTCGCCCTTCAGCTGTTTATCTGCAAGTCCTAGGTCCAAGCTTCTGTACCTCAGCTGGGAGCATTGATGAAACCCCAGGCTAGCGCTTTATTGCCGACAATAGCTCAGCTAACATCCGGGGAGCTTACCGGAGACCCTTAGTACACGTAAGACGTCAAGTCTGTGATAATGACAGGTTGAATGGGAAAACTCTTTCGGGGGTGATTCTCTCGAGTTCCTCCGGAACCACATACTATGCCCCACTGACCATGCTCAGTATCGTCATCCATGACATCGTCAAATGGGATCTTCAGTAAACTGTCGGCATCCTGCTGGTTGGTAAAACGGACTTTTGAAAGGGCATAAAAAGGTCTGAGACAAAACGCCAATACGATGTTCGTGTTTTAGCCGCCCGAGAACTAAGTTAACGAGGGGCAACCACAAGCTGAGCTTGGATGTTTAGGACTTTAATGCTTGAGGGTATTTTGGTTTGCTGTGGCGCAAGGCTATCATAGCCACATCCACCAAGTCCAATTCCAGTTCTTCTTCACGTAATATGCGTGATGACTTAACGTGCTTCGATGCGGTTCACCTTCACTCCGGGTTCTTTGCTACAATACGTTAGTAGTTAAGTAAGTACGTAGGTAATCAAGCAAATCAACAACGGTGTTAAATCCTATGCTCGCAACGAAGAACAGGTATAGACGATCTATGTTTGCTCATGATCAAACCTACATGGAATGTAAAGATATATATAGATTTCTCGCAATGGCAGCCGCATTCTCTATATGTTTCTTCTGGATCATCTATATACCATGAGAACTCAGCCTTTAAGTATAGTGGTATGGTATCAGAAGATGGAGAAGGCTATAATTGGGTCAGAAGCATTAGGGGGGTGTAAGTCCTCTGCCTTCCATGACTAAAGTGAGGTCTATCTCCTAACTTAAGCAGTTCGATTCCGGGGTCTCTTTCGGGTGGAAAAGGCCTTATTTTGAATGAAAACAAGACCACTGAATTAAAAGTACTCAAATTTATGTGTGCTTATGTTGCATGTAACCTACGGTCTACCTTACCTTGGTACGCAGGTCCACGAATAGCACATACGCAGACTTACACGAAGGATTGCCTGCATGCTCTCCACCCCGCCAAAATTAAACCATGGACCGCAACTTTTCCGCCCGCTTGGTCAACCTCGATCCTTCAACATTGTCGCGCGTAACCATGCCCGTCGCAGGCCTCAACCATGGCTCTGGCAAGAGAAAGCCTGACGAGAATCTCCCCAAAGGTGCCCAGCCCCTGAAACGATCTCGAAACGACGACAACAAGACCCCGGCACCTGCCCTCATAGCTCCTCACGAACCCATCATCGCCGAGCTCGAACACAAATACGAATTCCTGCCTGCATCAGTCATTTCGTCAACACAAATTAAGAAGCGTATCGCACATATCACAGGTCATCTATTAGCCGAAAGCGACAGCCCACGCGTTGCGCTGTTATATGCGCGAACTGCCGACGTCTGCAAACTCATTACTGTGGTGGAAAAATGCAAACGAGTCCTGAACGAGGAGGGAAAACAATACTATCAATATAACCAGCTTTTTGATCAACCAGAAAAACCAAAGAGGAAGGATATTGTCGAGGAGACAATCCTTGAAAGGGAATCAAAGGAAGAAGATGACTCCGATAGTGACGATTTCGAAGTTATGAACAGCCGGTTCGAAGACGCTGTGTTACCTCGCCCTTCCCCACGATCCGTCAAATCGATGAGAGTTTTTCTTGCTATTACTCCTATACATGAGTTGAAGTCGAAGAATGGTGTTACAGTTCAGTCTGGGGCTACAAACCAGGCTTGATTGTCATTTTACTTGATTACCAGAGTACCAGACATGAACATCGAATCCTCTGTTTCTTTCTTTGTCTTTTTGGAAGTCGCGAGGCATTTGGCGCCATGGAAGAAGGACTGTTTGTGGCCATGGAAAAGCCACAGAGCGTATTGTTAAGATACCCGGCGCAAATAATGAAAAAATTTCTGCTTTTACTTGTGCTAATCCGATTCTGCAATACTGCGCAAAGAAATTCCAAACGACCCGGCTGAAACGCCAATAGCCCAATGCATCCCAATATTCACCTACTCAACCCGGCTCGTAATCCTCTACCTTATCAGCCCTTGCTCCTGGAAATCGGCCCGATGCTACTACCTTGGTTATTGTGATTATGGCCCTAGTTGCCCTGATGCTTGGGCTTGTCGGTGATTCGGAGGACGAAGTTGACAATGACGGCCAGGAGAAGGATGATGGCCAAAACGGTGGGACCGAAACGGTCGTCGAAGCCGGCCTGGCCCCTCATTCGTATAGACTTAGCTCGCCAATGGTATGTTACCAGCGCGTAAATCATGGTCAACATGGCGACACCAGTGAAGAGGAACGCGGAAATAAAGGCGACTCTGTCACCGAAATTGAGCATGCCGATGGCAAGGGCGCCGAGGATGACGGTGAAGTTGAGCCATGATAGGAAGGTTCGTTCGTTGGCGAAAAAAACCTTGGGTTCGACACGAGTAGGCAGGGCGATGCGCTTACCTGTAAAGAGTGTTAGAAGGCACATCGTCGGACGGTGAATTGAAAACAAAAGGCATCTCTCGTGGACGTACCAGGGGTGGTCTGAAGAAGAGGTTGGGAAGACATGATGAAGAGCTGTGTAGCTGAGAAGGGATGTTGTTGATAGCTTTTTGGTAGCTAAGGAAGCAATTGCTGTTAAGTAGATGTATTCGTCTGATGTAATACTGCTCTTCTATCAGAAGCAAAATGAGGCGAAACTCAATTGGTGGTTCTGATGCAAGTGACTAGCGAACGGATTTCACTTGGCAAGAGATGTTGATGATCGAGAAAAGGTTGGTGTTGTCTGTTTATGTACGACATTGGCTGGGTTGCCGAAACGAGGAGCAGATGTGCTGGCCCCACTTATCGGACTGTACCTGCAAGCTTGATTCCTGCTTGCTCGAGCACGTGGCTCATTGGTTGGACACCAGTAGCTTACCTAGTATCTATCTATACACGACCCGCCCGCTGTCAGTTTTTTCTTCAACATGTACGCAAAACCAGGTACAACCAGACAAATGCTGCATCTGATACCATTCTCTTTTTCGTGATAGTTCTACAGTACAGACTCTACCTAATATGTAGGCGGGAGTGAGATGAATATGATGCGGGCGCCGTTCTATCAAGGGAGACAGATACCTACCAAGGTAGCTAGCATCCCTCAAACGTGATGAGAACCCTGTTTTCAGGCCTCATGATTACTGAATGAAATACATGTCCATGCTTCTTTCGTTATTGTTGACCTTGAGGCTTAAGAGATGCCTTCGCGGTACCGACCCGCTTTCCCTGTCCAATGGCAAGAGACTGATAGACAGGTTGGAGTGAGCTATACGACCTTCAACTATCATTGGTTGTCGAGCAATCCACCCGAGATGTTCTTGTTGTGCTGTATCTCACTCAGTAAGGTAACTTTTATTTAGTCGCTTTTACTATTCAAGCTGCATATAAGTTAAAAAGACGCTCCTTTTTCCCATTTCCTTCCAAATACCACTTCCAGACGTCTGATTTGGCCTCTTAACCTTGACTCCCAAGATCACTGTTTATTGTGAGGGATCACGTGCGCGTCTCAGCTACCAGATGATACCCAAAATGGAAAGATTCCGAGGCACAGCTGAATCACAATAACAACAAAAGGTGATAAATTTCGTCTATACTATCGGGCTTTATTTCATTATTAGGACGGCGTCTTGTGTTACTAGTCAGGGACAATGTATTGCATGATAATCAATAAATTAGAGAAGATAGATATCCACGGGTACCTAGCTCACATGCATGACCTGGTTCCTTTGATAACAAGGTGACCGTTGTGACGCTTGTTTTGTTTACCGACCAATTTCTACTTCTACTTCTCCATCCAATCCTCTACCGCGCCCATCAACCCCAGATCTAAACTCTGTCCTCTCAACTACCTACATATCTCCATCCACCTTCAAAATGGCCACTCCTGTACGTATAGTGACAATGAAAACACCGTGAATTTGCGCATGTGTTAACACTTATTTTTCCAGCCCATTCCTGCCAATCGCCTCAAGCAGATCGCCACCGATGTACGTCTCCCCTCAATCTTCGCTTACCGCCAACAGCAAAAGCAAATGTTTCTTTCGACACGCGTACTGACATTGGCAAACACAGGCCTGCAACAGCGCTATCGGCAGCGCTGATTTCTACGATCACGCCAAGACTGAGCAATGGAACTCGACAATCATTGTAGGTGGAATGCACAGATCACTGTGACAACCTCGTACCCAAGTGTTGACCCCGAATACAGAGCTCCGTGCTGAAGGCTGTCATCTCCGAGTCCACCCCCGAAGGCGCGTCCGCTCCCTCGTTCAAATTCGCCTGCAATAGCACCATTGTGCAGCACCTCGTCCCTACATCCGCCCTGAACAAGGCCCGTGGCGGTACCGAAACCCAGTCGCAGGAGCCTCACATCTCTACCAGCTCCGAAGCTACTGCCACCGACGGTAAGCCTCACGTCGGCCGACGAGGAATGCACAGTGCTACTGGTGCCTACTGGGACGAGAAGAAGGACGGCATGTGGACCTTCAAGTACGACGGCGGTGAGGGTAAGGGTCTGGACGTTGTTGTCATGCTCATCTGGGTCGCCATCTGAGTTGCAAACCAAGAGATGGGCAGTCAGGTGCTTTCACCTTCTAAACCAAGTCTGCCTACTGCAGACGTAGATGACACCCCGATTCGGCTATGGCGTTGAGGGACTTGGGAAGCGTGACATTGGGAATACGAAGGGTACGATCGAGCTTCCGGTTAAGCTATCTGCCGACGACTTTGGTGTTCTTGCAGACCTTGGATGTACAACATGCGCTCGACTTGATAATATTCTACAATACCAGAGAATTGGAGCAAGCCGATTCTTCTATTTCTGGTGCTGCGTGCCTTGCCAACCTGGGGCTGAATTAATGTGCCTGGAAAAGAGAGAGACAGGGAGAGAATTTTTTGTCTATTACCTCCATCTCGCACGACTGCAACCACGAACTGCTACGGGAGTAAGTGTTGATTGACATATGTTCGGTTGCAAATATGATGCCGCTAAGTACCAGTGAAACTCTTTCAGTTATTGTCATATTTGGGATACTGCTCTGAGCCTATATAGTTAGCTGGCTCTCATCATGCAAGCTGCCTGCTATCATGTCCCCATGTCCAAACTGCAGTCACCGTATGTATTTGAATTATCATCAGCTGTATAGAAGAGAAGCCGTAGAGCCCAGTAGATATGCAGTAGACCGAGCTTCTTGATACATTTGAGGGGTGAAAGTATGGTCTTAGCCTCCTCTACAGTATACTCTACAATATTTTCCAGACACGCAAATGGCAAGCTGCATGTGGACAGTACCCACTCCAAAGATAGTCATCATCATGATTCCTAAATTCTCCTCTCAATGGTCAGGTCATGGCTCACATTCATGGTCCGAGTCATGCCTCGATTGAAGTATCGCAATGGTTAATCACACCGTCAATTGTTAGGTAGAGTACATGGTATTGGGGTGAGTGCCCGCCCTGCTCTTGCTGATCAGGAGATCTCACACATGTGATAGCTCATGTCAAATTGATGGAAGGAGGCGCCAATTGATCCTTGAACAAAGACGCAGTACGTGGGAGGGGGAGCGGGCACCTCAGATCATAACGTGGCAGAACAAGCCTTCCGATTCAAACCGTGAATCGATGCAACACATTTTGAGTATTAACGATTCATACCTGCATAATGGATGCACTCGCTGGCTAGACAGTCAAGCCACTACATGATATGTAGTGCGAGAAGGGAGACGCCGGGATGCAACCCCGCTACACAGCCAAGTCACGTCGATTGGGGAGACAGCGTTACGTAGGTAGCCACGACAATGGTAACTAAGGAACAATTTCCGGGTCTGTGAAAACTCCAGAAACCTCTAGAGTGACGGAGCACATGAGAAACAGTTACATACAACTCTGCACTCTGATTGATGTCTATGTGGGGGTCTCAAGCCAATTTTTGCATACGTAGGTAGTAGAATGCATGGTGGGTAGCAAGCGGCTAAACAGAAGGAAAGGATGTCCATCTCGTTTTGAGAGGGCGCATAATTGTATTGTAGACGATCGAGAACTCGGTCGAGACAAGAGACGACCCTGATTGAAGATCGGGCCCGCTCAAGCCCCCCATCATCAGGACCCCATGTAAGGTGCAGTCTCCATAGTGAGTATCCATAATGACGTTGCGATTTGGGTTTAACGACGCTTCCTTGAGTAGTCGCAGAGAGAGAGAGGGAGAGAGTGCTTCTCACCATCGCGTCCTGCAACAGCACGTAGGTAGGTAGGTAGGTAGGTAGGTAGGTAGGTATATTGGCATTGTACGTAGCTCGTACGACATCATTCGTCAGCTGGTTACCACAAGACAAACTTTTGCGTGTTTTCGTGGAGGTTGCAACATATTATTCAACGGCGCCTGTCAGGCTAAATCTGGCTCTGAGTATGGTATGGCCCCCGCATGAACAACCATTCGTCTGGGGAAGCATTTCTCGCTTCTTCCCGTCGTACGATGACAAGCTGGATGACCAACTCAGTCTGTGTCTGGAAGATACGATGGGCATCGCGTTATAGACCTCATGATCAGCAGACCCCGACGATATGGAGCAGCAGAGTATATAGGGGTTTACTCCAGGCTTTAGACTAATAACAACACTGGCACTTTGCCACTAATCAATCTCGAATCAGAGCTCTGATACCATGTCACATTGGAATAGCCAGTGAGAAAAGCCAGCAGTATTAGCCTCTATCATAGGTTTTTCTCGGAATTGAGACCAAGACAAAGAACCCCTGGCCTGGCATCACAAAAAGCACATCTCCAAGTGGCTGGACCCATCACACCACTTGCAATTCGTCCAGCGGCATCCACCGACCTTCGGTTTCCGACCGGCTCCTTGTCCTCGAGAACTTCCCGGCCATCATCAGTCGTCTTTATAACCGACTTGGGTCGCCACTCCTCACACTCTGACCCGGCCTTGAATTTTTTTATTTTTTTTTTTCAACTATCAAACTTAAACCTATACCCCTTCAACTGTCCATGAACGTGCTAGTGAAGCCTCACTTCACCAATTCTCATCCAGCCGACACCGGTATAACATCGTCAACGCAACATAGACCCAACACTCAAAGTGGATCACTGCCCCTCCCAATTCACCGCATTCACAACTTGCATTACATCACAGCCTCACAGCAAGCAGTCAAACCCTCTTTATACGTCTGACGAAAGGCATCTTATCCCAGATTCTAATTTCAGCCGCCTTCACTCAACAAACATACAAATCCCCACTCAATCATGGTTCAAGTACTGGCCGATCCCACTTTCTCTCCTGCGGGAACACCTACTCATGAGGCCGCTGATGGCCTTCTCGTCAAAAGACCTGGTTTTGGCAGGACTGACTCATCAACGTCGATGACAAGAGAGGAGCATGCCAAGCGGCTGCAGGAGATCAACAAGAAGAGGGGACTGATGAAGGCACCCAGGCGGGGTTGGTCAATGACTGATTATCAAGGGGATCATGCTGCATCGCATCACAGTGCTCCCTACATTGATCGACAAGCACCTATTCCCGAGAACGATTCTCCTCCCGTCGAGACTCAAGAGTCCCCAGTGCCTCAAGTGTCTGCATCACTCGCGGTGCCCTCGACACCCCAACCGCCAGCCGAAGACAGAACAGCTCAACTCGCTAGCCGGCCCAAGTTACCTCCTCCTCGCCGCTCATACTCTGTTATGGATTATGAGCCGATTCCTCAGACACAACCACAGCCTCCCAAGGACCACACCCTATTAGACCTCCCTTCAGAGCTTCATTACACCATCTTCGACCATCTGGATCCTATTGACAGCGTGTGTTTCGGTCTTACAAACTCCAACTTTTACGAAATTCACCGACGATTGCACGGCACAGTTCCTCTTTCTAGTCGTTACTCAGGACCCAACGACATGGAGTGGGCTTGGCGGGGAGCTGGCCCTCTTGTTCACAAGCAAGAACGAACCAGCGAGACCGAGAACCCCGTGAAGCAGATGCGCGTCAAGGGACAGGTATACTGCAGAAAATGTGGCATCTCGCGATGTGAGCTGCACAGTCATCTCAAGGACTGGATGGGCGATGGCTACGAGTACTGCTCCGTCAAGGAAATCTACGGCAAGCCTGCTGGAGAGGACGCTAAGCCATACTGCTACATCAAGTCTCCCAAGCACCCACACCGTTGTGGACGTCATGGAGGAAAGAAGGGCACATCACAATGATATCAAGATATCTAAGAGAGAAACACGACACGGTAGAACTATACAGCCCAGAAAGGGTACGATGTCATGACAAAGAACGAGCTAGTATTGTGGGATATTCGGAGGTAATCACGGAAGCGGCATCATTTTAGAGAAATTTTATTTTTATGTACCCTGTCAATTCAGATTCATGCATCAACTCTCTACCTAGAGCCGCACTGACACGAGGGGTAAGGAAGAAGGCTTCTACACATGATTTTATGACACAATATTGATACATCCAGCAAGATCCTACTATGACCTACAACAG
>JAAGWP010000417.1:0-70395 GCA_013266165.1 Fusarium graminum
TAATCCTTTTCTGTGTCAAAGTATATACCTCGGGCGTATTATGAAAAACTCAGCTGGTATTGATAATTTATATAGAGCATTGCCTTCAAAGAGACAGTTCTAATGCAAGCATTCAGCCAGCATATTATCGCGGCAGCGAGACGTGTTGAAAGATGTGGATCTGAGCAATTTCAGAATCCAGTGGGACTAAAGTTATTTATACAGATACGTCGTATTATGGTAGTCCCATTCAGGACCTACCTTTCAAATTTACTTACTCAATGATCATTAGATTACCTCATGCTATCAACTGCAGGAACCAATGCCTCTCGAACTGGCAAGATGGTGATGGTGAGTTGCACGCAGTCAGAGGCCTATCCTAACACTAGTGAACCTCTCGGAGATCAATGAGGAGCTGGCTAGAGCCCGACCAAATCTCAAATTTCAGTCCATTAAAGACCCTGTAGTTATTTCAGGGCGGCTCCTTCCCATCGACAGACTGTTCAAGGAATGGGCCCAGATACTACCAGTGAGTTGCAATTGCAATTATATCGATCCACAGCAACGAACTGAATACCTTGAAGTAGATATTATATGCAGTACGGCATCTAACCAGATCCTTGGGTTGCATGCCTCTGGGAGTGTTACAGTGAAGTTTGACTTTTGATACACGAATCCATTATCATGGCAACATTGAAACACGGCACTGAAGAGCAGAAAAATACCCTGCAAAGCTCGACCAGGATTCTAGGCGCTATGGTAGACGGAAGCTGTCATAGCGCTGCTTACTATCTTCTGAGTCGACCACGGGAGGGACTACCGCAGAACTCTGTAGAGACTGTCCCTACAACTAACGACCCTGAATCAGGCGGGTTTCTACCACTTTGGCCTCTCTTCTGGGCAGGCATACAACGAGCGTCACCTAAAGGTCGGCGAGAATGGGTTGGAAAGACGATACGGCAAATTGGGATACACATGGGATTGCGGTTAGCTATAACAATGGCCGATCTACCGATCTACCGATCAAGGACAAGGACCTTCAGGAGCTATCATTCTCCAGTAGCAAGACATTCCTTCTGGGTGAATGGTACCCAAACTAGTCAATCCTATCTCTTAGTAAAGTTGAACTGGCGGCAAGGGTGAATCCTCCATCAACAACTATATTAGCTTCGCATCCACCGCGCTGAGGATATCAGCCTGAGTGAAAGTGTTTAGATGATCCTGTCAATTTACGTATTGCCTGTGACCCGGAGTAGTGTATTGCAGCAAGGATCAACCTGCATACGCGTAAAGATACGACTGAGTTTGATGTCACAAACATCATCTCTTGCGCATGTCATTGAGGGTAGGTAGAGACGACCTGGTGTGATAAACCAGTGACAAGGGAAAGAAAACGGTAGTTGGGGTTATGCACGGTTGAGTCGTGTGGGATTGATAGCGGCGGTAATGATTGGTTGGGCTGCATGGCTAACTTTAACAAGTTTAGAGGAACCATGACAATGTAATCAGATCTCTCAAGTGTACAGGTAGTACTGTAATCGATGTCAGCTGAGGTCACCATAACAAAGTACCTGCTGGATTTCTATTACTAGCAAATGATACACTGTGATACCTTCGAAGTCTGAAAACACTCTTGAACTGATAAAGTCTAGCCTTAGTACCATGTGTTTAGACAGGTCTTGATTTACGGCGTTAGATAACCGATAAGCACGCTATACACAGGGATCTCATTTCATATACCGAGAAAAGAAATATCCCTGGGGAGTCTCTAATTCTGAATATATAATCTTCTGTTTACTTGACTTCTAGCTTCTTCCTCACAGCCAAGACGGTTGTAGTATATCTATTTCGAATAAACATTTCTAAAGTCAGAAACAACTGACTTCTATTATCATGGCCCAAATCAGTTGATTGAGGATCGCAAAACTTCTTTGAAAAGTTACCCAACAACGCTCCCATCTTACTTAGCTCGCTAAGCATAACTTGCCCTATTATACGCTCTCTATTTTCGGAGTCCAATTCGTAGGCTCCAATTGTCATAGGCGGCATGATGATAGTCGATTGCTCACTTAGGTCTCCTGACACATCGGTATCCCTCGAGGATGGTCTTTCTGACTCTTTTCCATCTGTGGAGGTTGCAGGGCTACTATAACCATCTATAGGTGCTGTACCGCCGCCGTTGCTTTTGGGACTCTGACAGTTCTGTAGCACGATATGGTACCAGGAAAGGATACGTAAGAGTACAGCTGTGACCAGTAATGCCACATTATCGTTTGGGGTGCATGTGCATGACATGACAGTTGTCACACATGTGAGTGTTGAACGGCTGGCCGTGAGAATAGTACCGAGGTTCTGTGAGGATTTGGGTTCGACCCAGCATGAGAGGGATGGAAGGTCTGGCTTTGCCAATGCGGATATGAGGTCGGATTCGCAATGGTGTCGGTCTACGTTCGAGTTCATTGTCCTCGAACCCCTGTTTTCGACACTGGTTCCATTCCTTCTGCCATTTTCTGGCAATAATTGGGTACCTGACGTATTTCTCGTGAGACTTGCGGGGGCGTCTGGTCTCTCCATGCTCTTGCCGACACTGCCATCACCAGCTATAGACTCCAGATCCGACAGCCACGTAAGATTGGCGTTGTCTGGGGTCAGAGACTCGGAATGGCTGCCACTGTTCAACAGCTCGATGAGTTCAGGGCACGGGCCCCAGCTGTCGGTCTGACCAAGCAAGACGCTAGAACCATTAAACAATGTATTCATAGATGCAGAGTTGCTCATTGCCGCGAATGGTAAAGCACCAGTCCTTTGGTCGCCTTCCAAGTGCGGGGTGGATAGGGTCCGCTTCCTTGATCGCTGAGATGGGCTGTAGCTACAGATCTTCCCACGCCGTGCACATCTCTGGCACCAGGGCTGTTCCTTGCCACAGCGAACTTTCGACTTGGCGCAGTTGTCGCAGCTTTCACGGTAGTTCTCCGTCCTGCGGTGGTGGTGGTCCATAGAGCTCATGAGGAGAGATGATGGATTATGTATGTTGGGATTAGCTGGACGCTCGGCTGCGTCTAACCAGTCAAACACACAAGATTAGATGAGAGAAAATGATAATAGAAGATTGGCCTGCTGCCTATGATTTAATCGTCTATCAACTGACAATGGGCCCTATGACCTTCTTATAATAGAAGTCATTTACGCCACAAGTCTGGATTTAGTACACGAGATACCAATCAAGGTGCATTTGACGTGATATCTGTGGTAAGCTGAACGGACTCGGTACGTCACAACAGCCTGTTAGCTTGGGTTAACTCAATACCTGGAAGTGCCACATTTTGGCGCTAATTCGCAGCCAGGATTTTATCCAGGTGGGTGTAACTTATGTAGACAGGTGATAATGATCCTAGACCACTTCCTCTATTGGACTAGGGCTTACATTGGATTGAACAGTCATATGACTTCTTATCTTAACGCGTTCGGAATAGGAATGTCATTTGTAAAACCTCTTTTACATGAACTCGCGTAGATGTATGCGGGACCATGTCATAGCTTCAGATTGGACCCAGGCTGAGGTGAGACTATACCTCGAGTTTTAACATTTATTAAATTCTACTTCAAGGAATTCCACGATTCCTAATCTTTGAGAAGCAGAGCATATACTAAACAAACATATATAGTATTGCTATAACTTGTTACTACTATACAACCTTTTGAGATTGGTTAAGCTTTGTTAGAGCTAGCTAAAACATACATACATATGGAACCAGTTTAAACTTTAGGGCGGTGCACGAAACAAACAAAGGTCCAAGATAACATCTATGCGTGCATCCCAGCTGGCCACACATAGCCGAGTGGCGCTCGGGCAAAGCAGGATAGCTCGTATATCGGATAATCGTCCTATCTCCTTGAGGCTCCGGGTGTGCTTTACCGGCCCCTCCATCTCTAGATACTTGAGAGTTCTATTATTTAATCAGAAATATAAAGTACTAGGCGTCATGTAACATTATAAGATTGGAAATGGTAATGGAGGGACGGGTAAAGCACACCCGGGGCCTCAAGGAGCTAGCTGCATGACGTTCTGTCATCGGGGATCTAAACCCGGACCGGGCCGTGGACTGCAGAACCGTCGGTCCGATTCAAACTCCGAATGCTCTGACCCGACGGTTGCATATGCACACAGAGACGGAAGAAAGGTAAGATGAATACGCTATTACCAATCGTTCCAGAGAGGTACTCACAATCGGATGTGATATATGATCCAAGAGCTATAGAAGGCCCCTCCATCTCCCCTCACTATTGCTGAAAATCTCTGAATCATCAGACCACAGCGCCACAATTTTACTCAATCATATCATATCGCATTATCATGTCTTTTTTCGCTGCTGCGCCTTATCGGCATGACGTGATGCCATTTGATGCAATGCAAGACGCCCAAACGAACGGACACCCGACCCTGGATAAGCTAAAGGATGCAATCCCAGATCTCAAGATCTACACACGCTCCTCATCTCATTACGAGACCCTTCGAGGGGTCTACAATAAGCTGGTCACGGCAACTCCCCTACTCATTTGTCGTCCGACGTCGGTCGCCCAGGTGCAGACCATTGTGAAAATCGTGGCGGACTTGGGCGTGCCGCTCGGGGTCCGTTGCGGTGGTCATGATGTCTTTGGACGTGGCTGCATTGCCGACTCTGTCACCATCGACATGCGAGAGCTGGATACGCAGGAGCTTGCACAAGATAAAAAGACTGTCACGGTTGGTGGCGGCATCACTAGCAAGAACCTCGTTGGCTTTCTGGGGTTGCACGGCCTCTGCACATCAAATGGCTTCGCGGGTGAGGCTGGATGGACGTCGTGGGCGTCGTGGGGAGGGTACGGCCCGCTGGGTGACTATGTCGGATTAGGCGTAGACAACATCGTGGGTGCCAAGATCGTCACGGCTAATGGCGATTTGGTTGCAACCCACGGGGAATCGGAGCTGCTGTGGGCTATAAGGGGCGGGGGCGGCAACTTTGGTGTTATTGTCGAGACCAAGGTGCAGGTTTACCCCATGTCCACCATCCAGGCAGGATTCATCGTCTACCCTTGGCCCGAGACGACCGGTGTATTGCTGCGTCTACAGGCCCTGTTAGACTCCGGGGTCCCTGACAAATTATGTTTGCAGGCCGGATTTAGCAAGGGTGAGTGGGGTCTTGGCATGGCTATAACCTACATCTGGCCCGACGCGGCAACGATTGGGCCAGAGAGTGAGAAATGGCTTGAAAAATTAAAGAATCTTGGCACGTGCATTATCGACACTGTCCAAGAGAGTAAGTTGCTGAGCCTGCGACGCTTTCACTATTAGACGAGGCAGAGTTAAAGCTGACATGAGAAACAGCCACCTTCCAGGCCTTCCAAAGCAGCATCTCGAAAGCCATCAGTAATCCTGTCAATGTAACATCACGACATGCGAGTATTGCCAAGTTCACCAGTGCCACTGTCGGACAGCTGATCGACGCCTGCGAGGCCATCCCGCAGGATGCGGACTGCTCTATAACCTGCACGATCCTGCATGGGAAAGCGACTCGGCCAAACACGTCGTCGTCTTTTGCTACCCGCCGACCGCACATCATGCTACACGTAAACGCCGTCACTGAAGACGCAACACAGGAAGATGTGGCTGTCGCATGGTCAGATCATCTAGTTGATGGCGTGGAAGCGACAGGGGATAGCATCGGACCTACATATGTCAGCTTCATGGGGCCGGGCAAGGATACAAGGGGGTGTTATGGAGATAGCTGGGGTAGGCTGGAGTCTGTCAAGAAGCAGGTTGATCCAGATAATGTTTTTAGATTCGTGCATGGTTGCATCTCGGCAGTTTGAGCCGTCTTGGCATTACGGTAGACAAGATTGGAATGCAAGAGTGTACCATTGCTTAGGACAGCCATTGCCCGCCCATGCTGATTTGAAATTGATTTGTAACATGTTCCATTCACAAAGGCCAGTTATTGTTATTGTTTGTTCCATGGCATTTCGATTGGGCCCAACGTCTAGTGATGTAATGGGCTCTTTATATGATTTTTCTAAAATAATCGAAGGGCAGTGTCGAGTACGGTTCTTTTTCATTATTATTAGCTATTCAATTCCACTATTATACCGTTTTCTTTAATAATGCCTTTAAGTAAATTTCTTGACGTATATCTCTATGCCAAAATGTGACTGACTATCCAAAAGGCCAAGGGCCGAGATCCACGCCCAACTCGAGTTTTAGCCTTAGTGGACTCGTGAGACTAGTGTACAAATTCTTTGCCTTTGACATTCTTCCATTCAATACCAAGTGAGGGAAGAATTGCAATGCATGCAGCTGCCAGGCCCACATAGAAATAGCTACGAAGAGCTCCATTGTACTCAACAAGCACATCACTAATGCGATCAGCCGGTACAACTTCGCGCAATCGCGTAGCACCAGCGCCAATAATTTTAGCAGCATCAAGTCCATCAAACGAAGCGAGACGAGATCGAAGTTCACTATTGAAGACGGCTTGGCCAACGCAGACAAGCACTGAACCGCCAAGTGACTGGGCAAAGAACATAAGGGAAACACCTGTGGGGACATCCTTTTGTGTCAGGGCAACCTGAGCCCCCAAGCTAGCAAGTTGCATGCCTTGACCGATACCAAGGCCAAGAATAATCTGGTACCCAATCCAGGTGCGGGTTGGCGTGTCGACAACAAAGGTAGTGATGAGACCACCGCCGACAGCCATGAAGATAACGGATGAAAAGAAGACAGGGTTAAACCACCCGACACCGTTGATAACACCACCAGACACAATTGCTCCAAAGACGAGCGACAAGACGAGAGGAAGTGTGTCGATGCCAGAGGTGATGGCATTCGTGCCTCGAATACCCTGGAACCAGATTGGTAGGGCAATCAGAAATATGATTAGAACAGATCCGAGACAGAAGGCAAAAATAGTACCGAGCCAAACATTTCGAATCTTGAAAAGGCGAGGGGGGACAGTAGCGTTCTCTTGCTGCCAGATCTGGATGCCAACAAATACGATGAGAAGCACACATGATAATACAAGGAGTGCAATGATACGACCCTCATCCCAGGGATATTTCTCTCCGCCCCATTGGAGGGCAAGGATCAGGCAAATGACACCAGGGAGGAAGACTAGGTTTCCCCACGGGTCGAGCTGCTTGATTTGCTGCTTGACGGAAACTGACTCGTTGACGGGGAAGTTAGGGAACAGTAGTACAAGGCAAACGACAGCGGCTCCTCCCACGGGAAGGTTGATGTAAAAGCACCATCTCCAAGTGACGTGGTCGGTGAAGGCTCCCCCGATCAATGGAGCGATGACGGATGCGATGCCAAAAACGGCACCCATCATCCCGACGTAACCTGCACGCTTGGAGAGAGGCGTGACGGTGGTGATGAGGATGGTAGAACCAGAGTAGATGCCTGCCGAGCCGGCGCCAGCAATTGCACGGCCTATGATGAAGGAAACCGAGTTGGGAGCCACGCCGCACAGAAGAGATCCTAGTTCAAAGAAGAATATCGCAACAAGGTAGACCGTTTTGGTCGGATAAAAGGTGAAGATGCGACCCCAGAGCAGCTGTGTAGCCGAGCTGGTAATGAGGTAAGCACTGGCGTACCAGCTGATGTCGCCGAGGGCGTTGAAGTCGTCAGTGATGCGAGGGATGGCAGTTGCAATGATTGTTCGGTCCAAGGCGACGAGGAACATGGCCACCATGTTGGAGAGAATGATTGCAGCCAACTTGAGGCCGCGGGGGTACTTGGTCTCATCCTCAACTGACTCTGGATCAGGCTTGGAATCAAAGGGATCCCGTGTTGAGGGGAAATCCTGGGGTGTGGGGGCTGGAGTGGTTGCTCCGTCGAGCTTTTCCACGTCTGCAGTGTCTGGCATGGTGCTGGAGAGGGAGCTTTCTTGGGTGGGTGACTTTTGATGGTTGAATTGTTTGATTCTGTAGAAGAATGATGAGAATTAGAAATAGAATCACCAGTGGATAAATCGCCCTGATATATATTAATTTTGCAGGGTAATTTCGGGACATGATGGTCTCCGGACACTGAGGGAGAATTGACGACGGCATGGCGATGCTCATCTCGGCGATGGGAAACTGCCGGTTGTCAAGCCCGTTTCTGGAGCGGTCCCGCTCTGTGTCAGTCACGGATTTGTCGGGCAATAAGATACACTATCTTTAGGCTTTCGGGACCGAAACACACCATCAGCCCTGAAAGCGGTCCCGCGCGGGGAGTAAGACTCTTGCGTTACTGGTTCGGTCGTCGGTACTGGTGGGTACGGCTGCTGTTGGTGGCCGTAGGAAGATATGGTCTGATAATGATCAAACCGTCCCTTTTCGCGTGACTTATCTTATCGGACCAGAACAAGGAAATGATATGGTGGATGTAACCACTCTCGATCGCTAACAAGCTCAGCTTACGTGCCTCGCCGTGTCTTATTCTAAACAATAGCATTCCACCACCCGCAAATACCTAGCTTCCATGGCGGAACCAAAGATCACCAGAGGACATTCGTGCGTACCTTGTCAGCACCGAAAAATCAGATGCAACGGCCAAACACCATGCGCACATTGTATCAGAACCGGTAAAGATTGTGTACGCATGCGACTATCACCACCTCACATTCGCAATGCCCGTTCAAATCAGCGGCGCCTTATTCCTGCGCAATCGCAGTCGCAGTCGCAGTCGCAGTCGCAGCCCGAAAGTCTTGATCTTGACGGGCAGGTCATCGTCAGTGGGAACCAGCGTCGCTATGTTGAAGAGTATGTCCCCCAAACGGATCAATTTCTGTTTTGATTAGTTGCGAATAATTTGGTAGCAATAAGTTGTGGAAGTCCCTGGGTGATGAGGTGCGTTCCTTGGTAAACAACAGACCAAATTTGGAACGGGAATCAATGCTTAATTTTTACAACAGATGGAAGGTAGAGACGACAATTCGGACTCTGAGCGTCCCGCCCTACAGCCAAGGACTGGCACGCCGTCGACCGAGATAAACCTCATCTTTGCCCACCAAAAGTCGACCTCTGCGTCTTTGGAGTATCCATCGGCTGTACACTCATTTCAGTTATGGCAAACCTTTCTGAGCAACGTTCATCCTCTTACCAAAATGCTACATGGACCAACAGTTCAAAAAGACATTCTTGAGACCTTTTCTGCCCCATCGTCAACTCCAGTCCCTACAGAGGCTCTCATCTTTGCTATCTATCTCGTTGCTGTAGTTTCTCTGACCGATAAGGAATGTCGTAATATGTTCAGCACGCCGAGGGAGGCCTTGCTCGCTAGGTACTGTGAGGCGACCGAAGTTGCCTTGAGCAAAGCCGATTTCCTTAGGTCCACAGATTTAAGGGTTCTTCAAAGTTTCACTCTCCATCTGGTAAGTCCAAGATGTAAAAGAACTACCCGAACAAGGATTTACTGATATTTTTTGAGCTATCGCTACGTCATATCTGTGACCACGATATCCTGTGGTTGTTGACGGGTCTTGCGACCCGCATGGGCCAAAGAATGGGTCTTCATCGTGAAAGCTCGCTCAAAGGCTTATCACCTTTTGAAGCGGAGCTCCGCCGTCGAGTTTGGTGGCAGATCGTCATTCTTGATGGCCGGGCTTCGCAACTAACAGGTGCATCCATGAACCCTGAGATGCAACTTTATGGCGATACGCGACAGCCAGCCAATTTGAGCGACACTGACCTCGTGCCAGCAGCAAGTACATTGCCACTTTCATCACCCCTCACCACCGATATGGTGTTCTGTAAAGTCCGCATAGAGATTGGTGTTTGGATGATTACGCAAAAGTGTTTACTCAGCTCCAGTTCCGACACATCGGCGGCAGACAAAGTCAAGTTCTTCAAGGCCATTGACGAACTGGAGCATCATATTGAGCACAAGTACCTCAGTAACATGGATAAAGACTTTTCACTCAACATCTTGACAGCGTATCTCGCTCGATCTGCTATTTGCCAGCTACGCCTCTCAGTCTACCACCCTATTCATCGTCGGGAAAGGATCTCTGATCTTAGTCCGGAGCAAGTCGACATGTTGCTAGAAAACAGTGTGGAAGTCATACGCTATGACATCTTATCTCATTCAACTCCTGTATTGCAAAAGTATCTGTGGCATATTTCCAACTTCTTCCCCTTCGAGACTTTTGTTCTTCTCATTAGTACTTTGTCTGGTCGCGCAGCAGGTCAAGTTGTTGCCTCGGCGTGGGATGTGATCAATCAAGCATACGAACATCACCCTTCCTTCGTTTCCGACACTGGGGACCCTGTATACTGGGCCTTGGGCAATATCACCCTGAGAGCGTGGGATCAAAGAGTCGCGAATGCTAGGACAAGAAATTATCCAGTTCCTCAGGAGTTGCCATGTATAACCAAACTCATGCGGAAGCGCGTTTCGCTATCGGGCGAGCCCTCCCAGGAATCTCCAACGTATAAAGGCGCCCTTAGGCCAGCTACACAGCAGAGCTTGCCCCAGATAAATGACGAGCCAGTCCGTGCTTCGAGCGAGTCAGGGGCGATGCGGCCCATTTCACAGGCATATCCAGGCATGACAACGGGGGACTGGGGCATAAATACGGGGTCTGATATGGATTGGGACTTTTGGCAGCAGTTGTTAGATGAGAATGCACACGACATTCGCGGGAGGGATGATCGGGAAGCGTTTTATTTTTCTTCCTTTATTACCAAGCCATAGAACAGTAGTCTTGGAATCATCCGAATAATTATACTCCCACCTAGATACTGATATGCAGTTCTGCAGTGGTTTATACGTCGACTTAGATTGTGTTCTAGGAAGTTGTGTGGAAACCGTAGATCTCTGCAAGCAATACTATTAGTAGGGTATTAATATATTACTTACTCTATAATTATAATTTGTTTTTTCTTTCATCTTCTCTTCGTTTATGACATGATGAAGTATTTCGATATTCTGAAGCCCGATTAACCTAAGGGTTGAAATATTTATATGAAGATTGGGGTATGTCCTTTGAAGTACAGCTTTCAATTTTTAGCTATGTCTAGCCGGCCACCCTGAGGAGAGCATAGGGAAGTGAATTCAATAACATAATAAATACCAAGCTAGGGAGATATTACTACTTACAAGACTTCCGCCTTGATATAATACCTCCATTCCAGTACCAGCTCTCATAGTATGATTTACGTAAAGTTGCGCATAAAGGTGTAGGGTAGCAAAAATAGAGGAAAAATGATACATTACAGGCAGTTACTATATTTAGATCATAAAGAAAACTTGATACCCCTTACGTAACTATGACTTCTTATCTTAGCATATCTTATCTTTATATGTTATTCGATAACCCTTATTGTATTAGGGAAAATAGATAACTGATTTATCAGCCACTTTATAATAAAGCTACTGTATTTTAGGATCTAGGTGGGAGAGCAAAATGTAAAAGCATAGACTTCTGTAGATTTAAATTCCTAAAGCCTGAGCGAGGAATGCTGATACATACTTCGCATTGCGTCCCTTCTTCAACATAGTAAAATGATTCGCCTCCGGAATTCGGTCAATAAATAGCTCCCCGTGACCACCCAGTAACACGTCCCATGCATTAGGTCCAAAATTGCTTCTGTTCTCCAGCAGCCATCGCATCTCTCGCGGGTCGTCGTCGCGGTACTCCGGACGAGCGTCATCCGCATTCTTGCACACTCCATCTTCCGCCCAGAGTAGATACGCCTGCGGCGGTGCCGGAAGTGGCGATGTCAGACCGTCCCCATTGACAAGGCCAACATCCCAAGGGGCGGCGACATAGGCATCTAGGGCATCGACGAAGGCCAGAAAATGTGCAAGAAGCCAGTCTGGCGCTTTGGCACTGCTGCTGCTGCTCCCTGTAGTGCTATGCGGGTTATCTGACGCGAAGACATTTTGTGAATCCAGAAAATCGTATAAGCGTGGCGGAAGTTTCTCAAGGCCAATAGGATTAGGTGAGTCAAGTAGAATAAGTCGCTGGACTGTGTATCCTGCTCTGGTTAGTATCAGGGCAGCCTCATAAGCACAAATGCCACCAGCCGACCATCCTCCCAAATTGTAAGGGCCCTGTGGATTTCGTCGCAAAATCTCGTCGACGTAGAGCTCTGTCAAGCCCTTGAGTCCGAATTCGATCAGGTAACTGGCGTCTTTGAGCCACGGGCAATTCAACCCATACACAACCACGTGGCCATCTGGGGAAATTGGGGGCAGGGACGCGTACGATGTAGCAGAGCCTGAACCATCTGGGAGCAAGAACAGGGTTGAATGAGCCTTGGCGGGACTGCCTTGGAGAAGTGTCGAGGTGGCTCGGAACTGATACAGCAAGGAGCTGCGACTTTCGAACATTTTGTCGTGCTCCTCATCACTCACCGGCGGCGTAGTGACGCCAGACTCGATACCAGGCGATGGACTGCTCGCATCACTACCTTCAGTGCTGTAGCTACTCCTGTTATCCTGCTCGATTATTCCAAGAGATTTCTTGAAGCTGCCCAAAGTGGGGCAAGTCAAGAAGACTGAAGAGTCTATGTCAAGACCCAGCTCTTCACGCATTCGGCCGGTAATGGTTAACGAGAGAAGTGAGTCAACGCCATGATCTGCAAAGTCGAGTTCATCATCGGAAAGGATGTCAAGAGTGAGACCAATCTCCTCACATAGGATCCGTAAAACTGGTCTCAGTTGACTATTCATGGATGGGTCGGCTACCTGTGGCAACTCGAATGCCGGTCCAGGTCCAGAAGGTGCTGATGCTGGTGGATGTCCTCCAAGCCTCAAAGTACTTGCATCTAGACATGGTGGAGGTAAGTCCCATCGAGCTTTAGGAGCGTCGATAGGTACCGAGTTGGTCGATGGCAATACTGTATTGAGTACCCGTCGCGGAAGGCCTTGAAACTTTTCATTGCATTAGTATTATAACTGAAGCAGATGTGTCAAACTCACTGTTATATCGCCATATACACCAACTATAGCCTTATTCTCATCCAGTATGTACAGATCACCAGCAAACTTGGTACCACCGACAGGTCTCATCCGGATATAAGTCCGATAGGTCACACCTTGGCGGAACGCCTTGGCCAACCTCATCGACTTCCAGCCGTGATTGACATAAACATAGTCATTGGGTGTCGTTTGATGGCAGTTCATGAGGAAGCCAGTCGTCTGACCGCAACTATCAATCCACATAGGGTTGCAGACGAAACCTCCATTGGGGGTTTGGAATTGTACCTTGGCTGTACCCTCAAGCTCCTGGCTATGCAACACGACCTCTCGAAGTCCCTTGAAGCCATCCAAATAGTCAACAAGGCAGGAGAAAACCTTGTAGATCATACCATTCGACAGCATACTGTCCAAGCCTTGGGTAGCTCGTTCTTGGAGATATTCAATGCTACGCTTGATAAGGTAAGCTTGGCGATTCCACTCCGCCTCCCAATCTGAGGGGTTTCCAAATCGAAGCTCGCAGTCGACGTGCTTAATATTCTGCCCGTTGGGACTAGTGCTGTAAATGTTCATCAGTGCCGTGGTGCTAGTGGTGAGATACCGGACTTCGATCCCAAACGGCGTGTTTTGAGATGTACCATCCATGCCTTCTTTGAGAAGAAGCGGCTTGTGAACTTCGAGATTGCAAACGTCGACCGCATATCCTTCCAAGTCGGCGCGATATTTGTCAAGTATATGCTTACCCAACGTCAAGCCGACATCTGCGTAGACGGAGGATGTGCAGACTTTGACACCATTGACCTTGTGACCCTGTGCGACTTGGGTCAACTGAGGGCTTGATAGATCTGACTCCGCAACTATAGTCAACACTTGATTGTCCAAAGTCTCTTGCAGGATCTTCTGCACCGAAGGTGTTGACAATGCTGAAGCTGCTACTGTCGAGCTGTTGATGATTGCAGGAGGATCACCCTTTGTTAAAGACCAGTCATACTTGTACTGAATCCAGTAGTTCTTGTGATCCCAACTATAGGAAGGCAAGCGCAATACCTGATGTGAGGCCTTGAAGTCGCCATGATACTCGTTCCAGTCAATTGGCAAACCGGCGTCGTATAGGCTACTTAACCCCTCAGCCAAGACTTTCCAGCAATCTTCGTTCCGTCGTAACGATGCGACAGTTGATGTATCTTGGCCAAGGTTCGCTTTCAAAAAGGTAGAGCAAACAACGTGGGGACCAATCTCAATCCAAAAAGTTGAGTTCTTGTCAATAACTTTCTCTCGCTCTGCAGCTTTCAAAGCACCCTCAAAGTTGACAGTTTCGCGACAATGACGCTGGAGATGGAGCGGACCAATTACACCCTGGTTGCCAGGACTGATAACAGAACTGTCCAGCGCACAAAGTACAGGTATTCGAGGTGAGTGGAATGTGACTTGCGAGGCAATCGTATCCAAGTCAAAGAGTATGGGGTCCACCTGAGCTGAATGGAAGGCAAACGGCAACTTGACGCGAGTGGACTTGATACCATCGGCTGCCAACACGTCAGCCAGCTGGTCCATGTCGGCGACTCTTCCGCTGATGACGACCTCTCGTGGCCCATTCACACAAGCGACCTCATGGATGTTGGCATCCAGAAATCGCTGAATCTGCGGCATGGATGCTCGTACAGCAAGCATCGAGTGACTGCCCGCCTGGCACTTATTCGTAAGTAGTTGTGCTCTGGTCCCGGTGAGGTAGATGGTATCTGTAGCAGATAGAACGCCAGCAGTGTGCAAGGCAGCGTAATGACCCAGACTGTGCCCAAGAACCAAGCTGGGCTCTATGCCAAACGAAACCCATAGCTTAGCAAGTGCCATCTGCAAGCACGCCAAACCAAGCTGACTCTCAACAGGACTCAGCGCCCCCACGTTCACCTCGCCCCGGATCAGTGGAAGGATGGACGGGAACCCCTGGGAACGAGCAATACCATCGTAAGACTTGATCTCTGAGCGGAAGACAGTAAAATGCATGAAGTAGTCCTTGCCCATCCCGCTATATTGGGCGCCCTGGCCGCTGAAGACAAACCCGACCGGACGAGCGGCAGCAGGTATCCTCTTGACATCCTCGCGCTGAATAGCAACGCCAATGCCCACTGACAGCTGTTCAAGATCCTGAGCTGTAATCGAAGCTCGAAATTGGTGATGCATGCGTCTGGCTGTTGTTGTATACGAGAGCTTACCGAGTAGATTCGTGCCTGAATTATCCTGTCCTTCCACAAATTCTTTGAGATTGGAGAGGTTTCTTCTTAGGGAATCTGATGACCGTGCAGATACGGTCACAACATGAAACGAGCGAGGGTCCACGGTGTCTGCGCTCATGGCATGCGGAGGAGCATCTTGTAACAGGACGGCTGAATTACCGCCAGCCGCAGAGAAGTTGTTGACAAAGGCAGTACGTACCGCACGTCCATCAGTCGATCTCGTCCACGAGGTTGAAGTTCTAGCGATGTGAACATTGCGCTGCACAAGATCTGTTGGAAAATGATGGTTGATCTTGGTCTTGATGCCGCAATGAGGAGGGATGATGTTATTCTGCATCATGAGAAGCGTCTTGATAAGAGCAACTACACCAGATGCGGATTCACCGTGGCCCACGTTTGCCTTGACAGAGCCCAGATGAAGACTCTGATGGGGAAGACGACCACCAAAGCCATGAGTAGGAGCAAAAGCTTTCAACACAGATGACATTTCAGTTGCATCGCCGGCTTGTGTCCCTGTGCCGTGCATTTCGACGTAGCTAACGTCATAAGGGTCAACGCCGGATTCGCGGAGGAGCTTTGAGAAAATGTATTCCTGGGCCCCGGCGTGTGGTCGGGTGATTGAAACTGCTTCAGCAGAGTGGTTTGTGTAAGCCCCGAGGATGACGCCGAGGATAGGATCATCATCCGCTTCTGCATCTTCAAGCCTCTTTAGAATGATGGTTCCGACGCCATCAGCGCGACAGTATCCGTCTGCAGCATCATCAAAGGTATTGCAGTTTCCTGAATCAGCGTCAGTGAATGTCCGACCTGAGCGAAGGGGTGTGCTCTGGTGGAAGCGATACTTACCTGTCCTTGACAGGAAGTGGCCTCGGTCTAAGCCAGCAAAGTTATCAGGGTTAGTCATGACATTGGTTCCACCGGCAATTGCTGTGTCGCAATCCTTCCGCCACAGCGCATTGCATGCCAGGTGAATAGCGGCGAGACTAGATGAGCAGGCTGTATCAACACTGGCGCTTGGCCCGCTGAACTTGAAAAAGTAGTTGAGTCTGCCCGGAGTGAAAGCTCGGTTACCACCTAAGTAGTATTAGCCTGAACTATGATGGCGAGAAGTGAGTTAACAGCGTACCTGGAATAAAGTACGTATCAATGTCCTGGCCACTGTTGATCTCTCTCCAATCATCGCTAGTCATGCCGTAGAAGACGCCTACACGATCTCTTCGTGTCGAGGGTGTTCTATCCGGGACGATACCGGCCATCTCCAAGGCCTCGTAGGCCGTCTCAAGGGCCATTCTCTGGCCAGGATCTGACTGTTCCGCTTCTTTCGGTGAGATATTGAAGAACTTGGCATCAAACAGTCCCGGGTCTTTGATAAAGCACCCATTCATAACCCTGCTAGTATTTTTGCGTCGGCCAGTGTCATCGTAATGAAGTTCGGCATTGAAGCGGTCCTCGGGAATTCTTCGATGAACATCACGGCCTTCGTGAAGCAGATTCCAAAATTCGTTCAAGTTGGCTGCATCCGGAAAACGACCAGACATTGATACTATAGCAATATTGGAGCTTTTGCTTGACGATTGAGGCTGTTGTTTCGTTGAGGAATGGATCGAAGCCGAGGGGTTCATGTTGTTTTCCAAGACACATCTTTCTGCTAAAGAAGGCTCTAAAGAAGATACTATACTGCTTGTGACGCTGGCTGCGATAGGCTTGAACAGTACATGCTCAGAAGGCGAGGAATCCGCAAGTAGGTAATGTATGGCTTTTGAGACTTTGGTAAGATCCAACCGCCGGATAAGCATGTCATTGACGCACCGACGAAGTAGTTGCATGTAATCCATAGTCTCAAGAAATTCTCCAGAGCAGCTGGAAACGACTGGGATGGCAGATGTAGACTTGAAAGTAGGTGCTGCCAGCTCAAGGACTTCGTCCACATCAATCTGGCTGTAAAGATGGCTGGCATGGTACGGAGCATAGATTGGAACTGGAAGAGCATCTTTCGTACATGATGCTATTGCACGGACAAACCTTTCGAGAACGGATGGCGGGCCACTGATAGTCAAGTTGTGATGCGAAACCGAGCTAATGTATGGCACCGATGATCGGGCAAGACCCTGTATGGCGGTTAATTCTTGTCGCGAGCGCAAGGGTTGTGAGAGAGCACATGCCATTTCAGTTACGAAGGAATCTAATGTGTCCTGAGCTGAAGATCTTGGCAGCACTATCTCAGGCACAATCACAGACCAAGTAGCCGAGGGCTTGTTCGAGGTATCAAACAAAGAGGCAGTCCGCAGTACACGGAGTCCCACATGTAAGGCCACACGAACGGCATCTACACTGGCTGATACCAGTTCACTCAATGAACGAGAACAGCTGACAGCTGCGGCAGCGAGCGATCCAATGCAAAGACCAATCATTCGATCATTCTCCGTAGGAAAGGTCCGATCATTTTGATCGTAGAAACTACCGAATCAGGTCTGAACTGAGAGTGTTGGATGTGACGACTTACTGAATGAAACTGCCTAGGTGGTAAAAACATGCCAAAGCACTTGTCAAGGCAGGATTACCACTGTCCCAGTCCGATTTGGAGACAAGCTCTTGGATGTTTGCAAAGTTTGGGAAAAGCCTCCGTTGAAGTATCGGCAAGGATGAGATCTCTTTCTTCAAGAGCTTATGAATCTGATCAACAAAGTGTGCCAAGTACGGACTGTTTCCCCTGAGAAGCAATTCTTGGAGTGAGGGGGTAAATCGAGTGCTCTGATCTCCGAAGACAAAAACCTCCATCAAGGGGGCGTTCGTGTCGAGTGGGCTCATACTGAGTAGAGGAACTATAGTATATGCACAAGAATAACTGTTCGTGCAGGGGCCTCTGAGCCAAGTTGCAGTGGCTTGGCTTTGAAGAGTGGTATGATTCTGACAAAAGGCTTTGCAGATGTCGGGGTATTTGACATGTTTCAATGTTGGGATTAGCTTATTATCAGAAAAGGGACAATGAACGTTGGATAGATACTTTGTGAGGGCTGAGTAGTCCCAGGAATCGGCTGCATGAAGCTGGTCCGAACACGATGTTGGTCGGTCGGGGTTCGTCGGACTTGGCTGCTCGGGCCGTTGCGCGATTCGGCACGACTCAATATTCCCGACAGGGCACACCGCAAAATGGCAAGTCCGAGAGATGATCAGTGGTTCTTTGTGCAATCGCCCTATCCTGCTTTCCCCTCGACTGATTGTTCTACTGCTGAAATTCCTGCTGCCCTGTCTGTTTGCCATCACTCACCTGTCAACCGTCACTTGTGACCCCGTATAGCCAACTCCAATTGTGAATATGTCGCCACCCCACGACGAGATAGAAGTCTCTAGGAGTACTAGTCATCCGGAACTTCGCAATACTCTCATCTCCCTCACCATCACGGCTTTCAAAAAGCCATCTCTCAGCGACGAAGAGTACAGACATTATATGACAAAGGTCCACGCCAAACTCGTCAGTCCTTTGATGGAGGAGTACGGTATTGTTCGTTACACCATGTCGCATAATACAAAAGAGACACGACCCATGTTACATCAACTCTATGATCCGCAATTCTCGAAGCTTTCCGAATACGACTGCATCGTTCAGTTCGTATTCAAGGATCTGATGGATTTTCAGCGTATGAAAGCAGACCCCCGTTTCCTTAATACAGTTGCGCCGGACCATGTTAAGTTTGCTGATACGGAAAGATCAACGTGAGCGACCTCTTTACAAAAATGAAACAAACACGAGAACGCATCTGACACTAAACATTAGAATGACTGTTGGGTACTTCGAGGAGTTTGTTAGTGATGGCAAGGTCGTATCTAGGGATTGAAGTTTGTTAGTATCCGTACAATACACTCAACAATTCCACTTATGTCTGGAAAGGGCAACGAGGTGTCAAGACCCTTCCGAATTGATAGCAAGTGTATTATGTAATAGAGGCCATTACGAACAACTACAAGCCCATTACGGGTTGGCACAAAGACGTTGAACAAGAGCAACATGTATGGTAACTATTGAATGGTTTATTGACACGTAAATAGATAGAACGGAAAGAGCCACAAATCCTGCAATTCAAGGGTCGATAGACAAAGAGACACCATGCAGGTTATCGGATTGCAGGTACGTATGTCCACCAAGGTTTAGTCCCGTAGGATAATCGTCAACAGACTCATGTTGCTCCCCTCGGGCTGTCGCACGCTCTCCAATACGAACCTAGGGTCCGCTGCGCGCAAGAGCGCCTCCCAGTCGTCGATACCGCGTTCCTTCGCGTTGAAAACTTGGCGCATTGTCAGATCACGCGTTCTTATGACTCGCTCGCGCACCGACGGCAGAGTCCCAGGAGACGGAAGCACTGTGTCCATGATGAGAAGAGTTGCTTTAGCTGACTCGAGTGCAGGGACGATATTGCTCAGGATGTCTTTTGCTTCCGCATCTGGCCAGTCATGGATTATCATTCGTAACATGAAGACAGCCGCATCATTGGTTGGCTGTAGTTGAAAGAAGTTGTGTGCCTTGAAGCCTACCTGAGCATGATTACCCGACAAATGTTCCTGTGCAGCTTTCTCATGTTCTTCCAGAGCTCTTTCTCCGTTGACTACGGCCTCGAGGTCCTGGACTTCAAAGCGGAGGTGGGGATAAGAAGCGGCGAGAGCGTAGCTTGCATGACCCGTGGATCCGCCGATCTATTGGTAGTCAGTGAATAGTTTGTAAGTAGGGCAAGAGCACCAGTATTACTCACGTCAACAACCAAAGAGTCGTCTGGTAAGTCGGACCAATTGAATCCGTTGACGAGATGAGATAGATCCATGCCCTGGCCATCGGTTACGCTCTTCATGTAACCAGAGAACTGCTTTGTCAAGATGGGACTATGAGACAAATGATCGAAGAAGGGTAAACCATGATGGAATGCCACGTTGTACGCTGTTTCAGTCTTCTTCACGCTCCCTGGCCATTTTTCTGTAGCCTTGACCATCGCAGCAGCAGTTGGAATGGAGGCAGTGAACATGTATGAAGCCCAATCTCGGGTGTTGGGAAACTTCATGAACATGGCAGAGTTGGCTGTATGGGCGACGTAACCTGTAGCTGGTTCCGCAAGGATGTTGTTCGTCATGGCCATGCGGGCAATGCCTTTCAGCAAAGACTCAGGAACGCTGGAATTGATAGCCAGCTGTTCATACGACACTAGATCGTCCAGTGGTACATGAGAAAATATATCGAAATGGTGTAGCCAGTGAAGTGCAAAGATGGTGTGATACTAAGACCATTACATCAGCTCATAGGTCACAAGGTGGGTTTTTGATACATACACTAGCTGTCAAGTTTGGTAGTAGCTCGCTGGGACCAGACACAAGATTGAAGAGTTTGAAGGCTGCCTCTGCGGTTGCCACACGGGCATCGTGGGCTGCTTTGGGGGCATCCTTGGGAACAACATATGTCGGGCCATCCACTTCGAACGATGGCTGTGGAAGGCCGTGAGACTCCAGTTGTTTCTCCATTTCCTGAGCTGCTGTGGTCAAGGAAGCTGCAAGCTCAGTGATGAGAGACGGGGTTGCTGAGATGGAGCCCATTTTTGGCCTGTGAGTGACTGAAAGCAAAGTCTATCGGTGAGCTACGATTCTGGCACCTGGAATTGAAGTCATTACATGAATAGAAATCTGATAGAAAGGGTTTGTGACGCGCTCGTATCAATGATTGTTTGTCAACGTCAACCCTCAGCTACGGGGTGGGGTTCGGACTGTAAGCGCGGCATTCCCGAGCCCCGAAACGTTGGCCCACCCCGACCCGAAACCACATGGGGTCAGCGATTACCATGGTTCACTGCAGATTTGTGCATGGAGATAAAACAGACTATGACTTAACATGAGTCAGGATATCAGTTCTTTGGTGATTGCAAATCAATTGGCTTTCTCGGATCTGAACAAATCATAACCGCCAACCTCGCTGACCAATTGGTCAACATTTCTCCTTGTTCTAATCACAATGTCTGGTCCCACTGTCGCTGTCGTGGGTCTCGGCGCGCTTGGCCTTGTTACACTTAAGAATCTTCGAGAGGAAGGTTTTGATGCGGTGGGAGTTGATCGCAATGACTACGTGGGGGGGCTGTGGCGTTTCGACCAAGGAGATAAGTTGACCGTAATGAGATGTATGTATATTAACAGCATACATCATGTGTATGATGTTCTTGTCTAACAATGCGGGAACAGCGACCATGTCCAACGGCTCTAAGCAGCGAGGCTGCTTTACAGATTTCCCCTTCCCCGAAGGTAAAGTTCTGTTCATAAACGCACACAGAGCAACGAGGTCTAACCAAATGTATCTAGATAGTCCCGACTTTATTCCTGCCGAGGGAATTAACAAATACCTCGAAGACTATGCCAAGCATTTTGGACTCCTAAAGCATTGTCGTCTTCGTACTAGCTTCCATGGCGCTACATATGATGGGAAGACACAGAAATGGCGGTTACGTCTGTCCACGCCTGATTCACCAGAGCCGCATGAAGAATGTTTTGATAAGGTAGTCTTTGCTATGGGAGCAGACCAGATACCTTCCAGGCCCAGGATTGAGGGAATAGATAAGTTTAAAGGTTTCGTGGAACATTCCATGTCTTTCAAGAAGTGAGTTGAGATGGATTTGTTCGTATCGTCAATTGCTAATCCCCGATAGTCCTGAGGTGCTTGCCGGGAAGAGAGTTATGATTCTGGGATTTGGCAACACAGCAGCCGATATGGCCACTGAGTTGGCTCCCATTGCTGATCAGGTCTACCTCGCACATCGACATGGTGCTATCATTGTGAGTACCGGTTCAAACGTACGGCTGCCAGCTTACTTGTCGCTGACTCTGGTTTCCAGGTCCCTCGATGGGTCAATGGTAAGCCTGTTGATCACGTACGAACCTACCGCAAATATGTCATTCTGAATATGATGAACCGCTACACGCCGGCCCTATGGGAGAAGACAATGAATAGCGTCATTGGAAAGCTCGTCCACAAAACGTTTGACCTCAAGCCAGAGTGGCGTTTTGATCCTGCCCCATCCATCACCAATCAGCGACCCCTTGTCAACGACGATTTGATCCCGTTTCTACAGAAGGGCTCTATCGTTAGTACACACGGACTCGCTCGTGTCATCGATGAACAGACAGTCGAGACAAGTGATGGTCAGCAGTATGAAGTAGACGCTATTCTCTTCTGTACAGGTTTCACCGTCGACTACTCGGTCGTCGGAATGGACGCTGATCCCTGTAGAGACACGACCCTAGAGTGGCAGAAGTCTCGGGGCTTCACAGGCCGCCCATTACCGAGACTGTATCAAAACATCTTCAGTCTCGATCACCCGAAGACTCTTGCTTTCATTGGCCATTTATCCTTCATGAACCCAGCGTTCTTCATGTTTGATCTGGCCAGCATGGCAGTCGCGCAGCTATGGAAGGACCCCTCAGGCTTTCCATCTCAGAAAGAGATGGAGAAACAAGTGGATGACCAGCACGCCTGGGTACTCGATCTCGCCAAGAAGGGTCCAGTTACACCTTCCATTGTCAAAGCATCCGACTGGATGGAATGGGTCGACAAGGTAATTGGCTCCGGCCTACCGGAACATCTTGGGTATACTATGAAGGGGTGGAACTTTTGGTGGCGCGATCGTAAGCTCTGCAACATGCTCATGGATGGGCTGCTGAGTCCTCACGCGTATCGTCTGTTTCCAGGTAAGCGCAAGGCTTGGCCTGGGGCGAGGGACGCCATCATTGCCATGAACGTCGATCGGGAAGCGAGATTTGGGCCCATGGAGTGATTTTCGAGTTGATTGTCTCTTTGCGTTGGCTATAAATTGTGGAGACATAAAATCACGGCTTGATATAGATTGGTTGGTAAACAGTTGTATCTAGGTGGAAAGTGTTCTTATGCAATTGGGGTTATTCTGCTTTCAGCTATGCATTTTGGATGATTGCTTTAGTTTGTTGAATGTTTGACATAATCGACGAGTGTTTATTTTAGTGACGAGACGTGTCCCTGTGGTTCTATTGAGCATTAGAGGCCTGCCAACGAGGTAGTCGCCCAAGAGAGACTTCAATAACGCCCAATGGAATTGTTATTACTAAACACAAAGCATGGCCTGCGAAAGTTTCTTTCAATCGTCTACTTTAAGAACTATTGCTGCTCGATTCGTCCGAAAGCCAACCCTGCAATACCTGGATCAACCCCCGAACCAAAGCCTCCCAACGTGAATCAACAGTGGTTTTCCCATTCCCATCACCCCCAAGGCCACCACTAGGGGGTCCTGCCAGTAGCGGACATTGTTTCTGTATTAAGCCCTGCTGACCTCCTCCCTCCAGTTCTGGAAGCGTGCCTGGCATGAATCCCCGCTGATCAGGTCCGTACTCAGGAGGAATCTGCGGCCAGACATCAATACCGTCCAGGATGGCAACAGCCATACCCCCAGCCAGATGAGTTTCTATATGGCAGTGGAAAAGCCAGGGGCCAGGGTTCGTAACTTGGTATCGCAGCACGATCCACGCTGAACCATCGAATGAAGTCACGAAAGTGTCCCGCCAATTAGGCGTCTCGAGATCGAAATTGTTCGGCTCCGCAGACATGGCCTCCTCGACAGAAGAGTAGTTCCAGATTCCCAGCCCAGAACCTATCTGCCATGTTTTTCCGGTATGCTTGTGCATCATGTGAGGAAACTCCTGAGGCTGTCCTGGCAGCGAGCCTACCTGTATCACCAGATCAACCCAGCTGCCGTTTTTCGTGCGAATGACGAGGCCTTCATCCATCGTGTCGGCAGAGTGGGGATCGTACAGCAAAGGCCCATATGCACTACGATCCTCTTCGTACATGCCGTGCCCAGACATTGTGTACTGCCAAGCGCTCTTCCACCGATGCGTTGAGAGAATATGCATGACATCTGCCTTCCGAGCCGGAGGGTTTGGCGGATAAGGAGGTAGATGATCGCGATCCAAGGTAATGACAGGCGCGTTCGTGCTGCGATTCTGGCCACCGTAGTCAATTACGCCTTGCGTCTCACCTCCTTCAACACCGCCCTTGTATCGCAGGGTAGCAAATGCCGATATGACTTGAGTCAAGCCACTATCTGCTACACGGATCGTGTAATCCTTGGCTGGTTTGTCTAACTTGATCATAACGGCGTAGCGCTCGCCTGCGTACATGTGCACTGTGTCAACGCGCTGTGGAACGATGTAATTTCCATCAACTTCATAAACCCACATGTCATGCTCGTCGACGGAGAAAACGATCGTCTTGAAAGTCGCGCCTCCGATGTAATTAAGGCTGACCCATCCATCTTTGGGGTCAACAACAAATGTTTCATTGGTGCCCGAGGCAGGCACGCAGCCATCCTGTAGGTGCAGGGGGATTGTCTCTGGCTTTCCTATGCTCAAATATGGGCCTTGAGTTGATCTCATGAACGGAAAGCATCTAAAAGGGTTAATGGCTTGATGGTAGTATTCGATGTTGGCCACTTACCCTTTGTCGTTAACTTGTCGAGGATACAGACCATACTTCATATACGTGCTGGTATGGTTGATCAACATGTCGACTCCAGGGCAGTACAAGCTTCCTTTGCCGTTCACGAGAATACTATCGGAGCAACTATGATGTGTCTTGAGTAATGCAGCCCAAAGCCCACCTGGAAATCAAGGCAACTTACAAGATGGCCATTCCGGAGCTTTCCTCAGCTGCCATATACTCCCAGGACATAAAGCGAGACCAATCGGATACCATTACTATTTTCGGATCGACACTCGCACGCTGTATGGCATCGATATCGGTTTTTTCGCTGCTGATAAGATGCCATGGTGCCGGAGTATCTGGCTTGCGTCTGATCTATTTGTCAGCACCAACATCGATGATGACAATTTGTTGCATCCATACCTGATGAATATCGGACCGTACAGGCCATCGAGTACAGTAGCACGTGAGTGAGAGTGATACCAATGAGTTCCTGCAGGGGAGGCTTTGAATCGATAGACGAAGCTTTGGCCCATCTCGATTGGTTTTTGAGACAGGCCGGGAGTCCCATCCGACCAAGGAGTTCCGAGCATCCTAATGCGATTAGTCAGGATACGTAAAGCGAAGATTGCGATATTCATCTCCACTTACTCGAGCCCATGCCAGTGCACAGTAGTGTTGAAGGGCATTTTATTGTGAACCGTCACTTGGACATCGTCGTCTTCGTCACAGAGAATTGTCGGTCCCGGAAATTGATCATTAATCTTGATCATTTGTCGTTCCTGGCCATTGGGTGCTCCTGGCTCCCATGTGATTGTCCATTCCTTTTTCACGAGGGCACTAGTGGCGCAAGTTGATAACATGCATACTAACAGAAGTGATATTATATGCCGAGGGGACTGCATATTCGAATTTTGTCAAATTTACTGGGAGAGAGTTTGAGCAAACTTGAGTGGCCAAGAACATTGATTACTTGGAACTCTTTTCCGTCCGTGACGCTCCTCATAATAGTCGTAGTTAATGGCTTCTGATTTTATGGTGCTGCAGCCTGCAGCAAGACGGCGATAACAACCCCGAGTCAGTGGCGTCCATCTCGGTGCATGTTTCGGACCCCGATGCTCCACCCCGAGCCACGGCCCGAATGCCTAGATTCACTAGCCTGGTGAACAGTAAAATGGAAAAGCTTATTATATGCTCTCACTGCGATAGCAGTCGTGAAAATACACAGGGAATCTGCGGTCAAACTTTGGACGATAATGATCAAGCAGAAGCCCTCAGTTTACAAGGCGCTTAGGTCGCTTGCCTTGATCCTTTCAATTCCCCTGATTATACAATACCTGGTCCTGAGATGGTACAGCGCGCCGCAGATTGCACCAGCGACAAAGGCGCATGAGCCACAATTCGAGGCACATCTCACTGTTTGGGAGATCCTGAACAGAGATGACCGCGTTTCCAGATTCGTGGAGATTGTGAGCAAACTGCCAGACATTGTCCGGGGCTTGTCAGCGCCACAGGCTCACTTCACTGTCTATGCCCCTGTGAACGAAGCTTTCGACTCTTTCTACTTCCCACCTGACCCGCCGCCATTCTTCAATCTCTTTATTGCCGGATGCCATATGGGGCCAGGGCCAGTGTCCGCTGAACGTCTTGCGACATTGGGCACGGTCTCGTCCTTTGTCAACGGGGACATATTCTTTACCTACAAGCAGCGAATAAGTGTACAGCACACCCTTGATGGGCTGATGCTAAACCACGCGGCTCAACTTCTCCCAGTAAACAGGTCGGAATCAGTCGCGGTAAATGGATTCATTCATCACGTCGACGCCGTCTTGGGACTACCCAACTCAACTGCACATGCACTTCGTACCAGGCCGGAATTATCAAGCTTTCGGCGAGGTCTCGAGGCCTCGAAGCTTTCTAAATCCATATACGACACCAACGCACATATATCTCAGACTATCTTTGCGCCAACGAATGCTGCATTCGACCGCCTTGGGAAAAAGGCAACTGAATTCCTGTTCAGTCATGGGGGCAGACCCTACCTCCGTGCATTGCTCAAGTATCATGTAGTGGCCAACAAAACACTTTTCAGTGATGCTTTTTGGCCACATAATGGAGCCGAGTTATTGGATTTTACTCAAGCCAAGGCGGAAGAACCCAATTTGGTAGGGATACGCATTGGGACCTAAATGGATTTGAAAGCTAACGGTAAAACCAGTTCGATCTGCCGACTCTACATAATAATCTTACACTAAAGGTTGAGGGTTCAAAGGGTCAAAAGAGGTGGGGTCTCGCTGTTGCTCAAGGTTGCAGTAGTAAATGTGAGACTAACGGTTTTGTCCCGGTTTCGACATCTGATATCATCTTGATGGACGGAGTCATGCATCTTGTAGATTCCGTTCTTTTGCCAGGGGATGTTTCTCAGGAGAATAAAACCTCTTGGTTGGGCAGAGTCACCTCGGGCTTAACAAACAAGAAACCAAGTATCGAGTACTTGACGGATTTACTTGGACCTTATATCGATGAGTTCTAAGCAGCCACCTCTCTGGTAGTGAGAAGGATCACAGGATAAGGGCATCCGAGTTTTAAAATTCTACTTGCACAAGCAGTTACTGGTCATAGCAAAGTACCAATAGATCCAATCACTAGATTTTCCATGATATTTTTCCTCGTGAATTTTTGGGACTCCTCTATTTCTGTCGATTATATCAAGCACATATGAATGAGCATCCTCACCAAGTGCTGCTAAAGCATTATAGAGTTGAAATATAGAATTAGAATGATTTGGAACAGTTTCTCTAGCGGAATCCCATATGATAGTCATTTCTCAGGGAGTGTGTAATTAATTGAGGATCAATTTATTAACTATCTCCTTGAGATAGTGTAAGATTACAAGATAAAAGAAAACATAGTAAGTCAGAAGCAATGCAATTGATGGCTGTGTATAATAATGTCATTTGGTAAAACTAGATGTGCTTTTCTATCTTGTAACTTTACCATACCTCAAAGACGTATAAAATGAGGTCCAGGTCAGTAACAATGATACATGTCTTGTTATTTTTGGCTAATGATGTAGCATTTCATTGCTTCTTATCCTGATCCTGCCGATGCACAACCTGGGGACAAAATGAGTAAAATTTATGGCTAAAAGTCGAAGTGGATGGACAGAGGAATGTCCGCGCGTAGCTGTTGGGCTTGAGAAGTTCCACGTGATTAATATGTTTTACCGCACTTCAAACACTGTCAACGCTTGTCATCTAATAAGAGTCCCTTGGATTGTTATCGAACATAATCAAAGCCGAGTCAAAAGTGATCAGAAGGGTTTCCAGAACACTTTCTCCATAACTAAACTAGAGGCTGGCGCTATATCAATTCTATGAAATACTGGAAAGGGAGTCTCTTTTTCCCATTTGATTGCAGAAGAAATCCTTTTTCGGACAGTGGGAGAACCCAAGCTTTCGGGGAAAGACGACTAACGAGCCGATCACCAAGTCGCCTGTTCATGGCTGGAATTATGACGTCCTTATAAGCGGTCTATACCCTGACCAGCGTCCGATTTGGGAGTACGGCATTCACGGCTACATTCTGAAGCTTGCGTTTCCCATTACGCAGGCCAATTCAATGCTCGAGAAAGTTCGCCAACTCTTTGACGGCGAGGCTAGGAAGCTCCGACTCATGGCATCTACCTACAGAAGCGGTATCAACATCAAGTTTGTGAAACCTTACATTGATCTTCTCGGCTAGGGAACTTATGGTACCTCTGATGGCGCCAATTGGGAGAAAGGTGTCATCATGCTGGACTTTCCATCTTATACGCCAAGTACTGACGAAAGTCTGAGATGGAATGAGCCATTCTGTATGTTGACTCCATGCATGGCTGTAAGGGCGTCTTCACTGACATGATATACAGACCACAAGCTTGCGGAAATCCTGATTGAAGAGTTTCCTCGTTGCCCGCACTGGACTCGAAATACAAGAGAGGTGTTTAAGCTTTCCGCCAAGAGACTAGACCTTGATGTTAGATCTTCCGGTGTGGTAAAAGCTAAAAATACTGATTTTCCATCGTAGCACGTCTCTCGTTTCAAGGCAGTCCGGGAGCGGTTGTATCCGGATGGTGTCTTCCAAAGCGTTGTGGGTGAAGGGATTAGGTATATTGAACCACGCGATTTGGATGAGAAGGCACGTACTGTACTCACTTCTGAGACTTGACCACCACACTAAGTAGGCGGCAAGGTGCAGCATAGATGTGGTAAGGGGTATCAACAGCCGGCTGTACTAGATTGGTCTAGCTGCGATGAAACAAGGCAGTAGCGCTGGTTTCTTATTCAATGTTACCTGAAACGTATTGGTCGATTGCTACCTGATGCTCAAAGCCGTAGCAATAATGAAGTGGTTGTTTACTTTGTCGACCAGACCTCCCAACGGCGAATTCCGACAAGCGACCCATAACTACACGTAACTCGATCCAAAATGTAAGGATCCAATGTCTTACATATGACTTCGCCTTCTGGGCAAGTTCTTGTATTATGTCCACTCTAACGAGAGATGTTCCAGAGCCGTGCATTTCTCTGGTGTTGCCTCGAGGAGGAGCCAGCCTCAACGCCTTCCCTAGCTCCTTTTCCACTGGAGACTGCCTCGATCTTTCACTTGTTAGAGCTCCTAAATCTTGCTGTGATATTTTGTTAGCCCTCCACCTCTTGGGAAGGGCCTCAATCGCCTCGAAACGCTTTGCTTGCTCCGGTAAAAAGTGCCAGCCGGTTGCTGACGCTCACTGTAGCCTTTGCTCATGGGTTAACGAATTTCAGATTTGGCATCCAAGAGCTCCCTTGGTTCTTGCTTGCTCGACCCTTGGTGATATGTGTCATGCTGGCATGGGCGAGAGACGAGATTTAGCTACTGCATACCTTCTCCGACAGGCTAAAAATACTGATATCGAGCGGCTGAGTCAAATGAGATAAATAGCTAGAACGATAGCGGTGTATTAAAAGACTACGTGAGAGTTAATTTATTCAACGGGCGGAACCTTCGCATCCCTCGGAAGCCCTACACGACAAAGGATTAGGTGAGAGGTCGGCGAGTTTTGGTGTAAGCCCGAGTCAAGTTTTCTTACCCCCTAGGCATCTTCTAGTGCTGCGAATCCATTAAATGGGTGACTTTCCATGACACCCTCACTCATGTTATATATGCAGAGGGCCTCAAAACCCATCCAGCGAATCGCGTCGCTATCTTTCAGGCCGATGAAGGGGGGAAAGTATCATTGGCGTGATTGTAACGTCAGTGGCATGAAAAAGATTCAGCCGTATCTATTAATAACAAGAGAAGTGCAATCAGGGAAGGCCAGACAGGAGCGCCAACCACTCTCGAGCTCGGGGCGTCCTCCCTTTTACAGTCCTGCTGATTTCTCCTGCCGCCGGGCTACATCATTCTGACGTCACTAGACTACGCGATTCCAGAGAGTGCACCCCAATTTCTGTATTTGAACAGCAGCAATACTCTTGTCGCTAACAGAAAAGCATATAAGCCTGGCTATGCAAGCTATTCATACCTTTTTGATATCAGGTTCAACTAAATTATTAAAACACACCTAGCAGAAAGCAGGTTCAGCTTCACTGTTATCATTTGCCGCTGACCCCTTTTTCATCAACGTACTTCATTCCACTGTACCTTGATAGAATATGACTCTCGACCGTCAGGGGCTTTGGAACATTAAGGAGACTGCTCTCCAGGCAGGTTGGTTTCCTGATACAGCACGGCCTCATTATCGGTATCGATCTCAATTAGTTCATTATCCACCGGGAAGACTAACTAGAGAACAGTAATCAAGATGGATCTCCGCACGAGCACAACGGTAGCTATCATATCACAATTGACTGGCGCTGGCAGGATGATCAGGCGCGGTTGTGGCAGAAGACATGCCATGCAAATGTCAACCGCGAAACAGGAGAACATGAGGATACAACATGGTTTCCTACTAGGCAGATATGATGGGTCTGACTCTACTTGACAAGGCAGTGTCCTGTTCCCTTGTTGGTTGAAGCACTACTGTTGCGCTAGTAACAACTTCCCTTCTTTTGACAGAAGATCCTTTATCTTTCACTCTTCAATAGCAGAATAGCTACCTGAGTAAATAGATGCCTTCTGAGCTATCATTCAGAAGCTGCACTCACCACTTCTCGAAGAATGGTCACGCCATCAATCTCTACGACGTTAAATCCCATTAGTAGGGCATTGGGACAGTAGCAGTCATGGAAGCAGAAAGGAAAGACTGGATACCTGTGGTCTCCATCAAGCCTGATGTGCTTATTGTTGATAAACAATTAATGGTTGCTAGCTTCTGAGGGTGAAGGTTCATGATTTCGACCGTGTGCTTCGTCGAGACTTGTGGACCTTATATACGTTTTCGGTTCCCAAACGCGTCGATTTCCACACTCTTATGCTATATCAATTGTAAATGCATCATTCAGAGCCTAACAGTTTGCCCATGTCAGACGAATGCAACATTGATACAGTCCGTGAGCTTTGACATCACAAGAGGTCTACATGATGCGTCCGAGGATTTCAGATTCGAACTCCGGCAACTCGAATATTGCATTGCTTGATCCTACCTACAGAGGTTCAACTATCTATGGTACGAGCTCAACAATTGGAATTACCTACGGGCCAGGAAACTGGGAATGTAGATCACGGCAGCAATACACACACTAAATAGTATTTGTAGGATGACTTCCAGACACGGAGACTGGCTCTTGGCAACATAGCCTTGTTTCTAAGTGACTCCGATAAGGGCCCAGTGTAGATCTTCTAAGCATCGACTAAATACGGTGTACCTACAGCGTTTATAACATACTTTAGTAGATTGCAGGTGCAGTCTCGACCTACGTCGATTTTGTCGAGGTAGAACTGATTCGGATATCATGTACCCTCAATGTGTCATTCACTATGGTTACCAACTATCATCGTCATGAATATCATGTGTACTCGAAAGAGAAGAAGGTCTTATCTCAGCATCTACAGATCAAGACAGATGTGGTCAGCAGTGGCAACAGGACATACAGTGACGATGCGCGTGGGAAGAAAGGTCTTGACGTCAGTCAGAAGTCTCAAGTCAATGGAGGAATATGTCAAAAACTGTGAAAGAGTCTATTATCTTATGGCTTAATAGCGGTAACAATTGCTGCCTGTAAGAACAAAAGATTTGAACCGACTTGACCATAGGAGATAATAGTGTTCTGCATCCCGCAAGACGATAGTCCGTGAGCCATGTTCATCTGATTAAGAAAGAATTTAGCAACCCCGGTCACATAGCCAGTAGTGATCATAGCAGCTTCCAAAGCCGCTCGTCTTCCTACACTGTACACCGCTGGTTCCAATTGCAGAGCACGAATTTCCGCCGGACTGCAGGGCCGCAAGAAACGTATTGCGAGCCTCTCTGGCAGAGATACTCGAACAGGCGTGCATGCAGCTGTAGCTGCAAGTAGTGCCGGCGTCTCCGGTAGCAGAGCAGGTCCTCTTATATGCTTGCACTCTAACAATGGCAACAAGAGCGCAGGTAATGTACGTTAGTCTCACCATTCTTACTTTAGTGATATGTCAGCGGGCGCGAATGGTTCCTCTCATTATGACATTAGGCTTACCGGAGGCACGAAGTGTCTGGGTATCGAATGATGTATGTCGCGAAGTATTTTGATCACACTCGGAATAGTAACATGCCTAAGAAGAGGGGGACAGGGCCATTGTTTATACATGTCAATCCACCCATTCGCAACAGACGGCATTTTTCGCTCGAGGTACTCCCCAGAATCTAGCAAGCATTTTGAACTTTCTTGCTATTGATCCTCGCTTCCTTGAAGCCAATGCAACTCCGGCCCCTCGCAAATTCAAACTCGGCTTTTACGTAAGGAAGGAATGGAGTGCCCATTATGGACGGTTTCACGTCAATGAAACATGATCTCCGGTTGGCGTTCCTCGCATGACGAGATATGTCGAAAGCCACATTTAACGCCGTATATGTAGCTACATCGCCCTCGCTTCTTTCCATTCCACGGTGTGTCAATCGTTGTAAGTTTAGTTGTGTTGTGACATTGAATTTCTGGTCGCTTCCCCCGGCACCCAGCGATCACCTTCACCCATGCGTATTTCCCGAGAGGAAAGCATCCCGGCGGGTTAGCTCACGAACGAATAAGCCTGCTACTTAAAGATGGCCAATCAGATCGATACACATACGAGGCTAATGCGACTACCCGTCATTCCCCAACACAATTGATGGGACAAGCGAAGCGGGACTCAATCATTTGTTTCCTTCCCGGCGACAAAAAGGCACAGGATGTGTGGGTAGCCTTGCGGAATATCATTGGAAGCAATCTTAAAGGCTTCGGAAGATAGGAAATTGACCTCGCGTAGTGTTACTGTAACCAGAGGTATCTCTCGACTTGGCCTCAAACGAGAACTATCACACATCGAACCCGGGCTCTCGTCTATAGACCGAAAGTCCTTGGAAACATGTTACACTATTACTCGATTACGCGATGCCCGCCGGCGTTACTGCCTTTTTTAAATTCCCTTTTCAAGTTCCTAGAAGCGAAACTTGTATAGTCTCAATTCGGGTCACGCAAAGCTTACTTTCGGGTAGAGGAGGTGTTGATTATGCATAGTTTGACGTGCTCCTTGTGAGTGATCATGTTCCATAGATTGAAAAGGGCTTCGTAACGTTTAAGTAAGAAGTCAGGATTTTGGGAGTTTCTCATCTGCATTAGCTTGGCGAGCATTATAAGCAGACCATGACTTCACAAATGTCGTAAACATCTTTCTAGATTGACAAAGACAAAATTGACAAGATCTTCCTACTTGAGTAGCTCTTAACCGACTGTCCTCGATGCACACTTCTCGTGGCTAGTGTCGTATCTCAAGAGATGTTCATGGGAGGCAAGTAAGCGGCCCACAAGATATTCGCAGGCCAGGGCCTCTTTCCATCATCGTGCTCAACAGGCTCATACAGCTTAAGTTCCAACTCTTGGAGCTCATAATAGATACCACTTGAGGCACCTTGAGCCCTCTGCCAGCCTTCGATAACGTCGCTGATCAATGTCTGATCGGCGCTAGCAACTATCATGCCGCCCATACCGATATCCTTGCCCAGAACAGTTTCTCCTTCTGAGAAGACCCCACCCACCATGACGGAGCGTCCGGCCCGAATGTCGATACCTTTGTTTCCTGCGGTGATGGTCGCAGCAAAGGCGGGCGCCAGAAGGCTGCCTAAGACGAAAAGGTTGAGTTTGGGTAGGCCGAGCATTGGAACAGTAGTAAGGAGTTTCTGACAGCTCGAGTTAGCACCGGAAATAGGTAGACCAGCTAGTTTTCGCCTACGGATTGAAGTGACAGTGGTGTTGCAGGGAACGTATGGATGATTGAAGTTCTTGTAAATAAGATTCGAGTTTGTGGTGGAAGAATGTTTGATTTGAAGGGAGGCGGAGCGGCATATATACCTGATGGAGCTCTCTCTCAACGATATCTATCGACACCATATCCATGATGGTGCCGTTAGGCTGGAGCGGTGACTACGAATGACGGCAGGGAACATGTAGTCTCGCGAAAGGATCAAGGCGTGGATTTTTGCAGTGCAGATCGCACGACTATCACAATTCTCGCCCCTTTCCAAGGAATGGTGGCACCGGCCAGGAGGATCCTGCAGGATTTTTCTTTAAACAATTGATCCTCTCAGTCCATCTGATGTACGGAGATCCATTACGTCAATTATCTACATCACCTTTCATAGTACGGCTCGGCACGATTATCCTAGCATTTCATTCCTTAGGAGCAGATCTTTTCTACGGTATTTCACGTAACATGATGCAAAGGTGCTAAGAGCACGAGTAAATACGGAATTATTTCTGAAATATGTGCAAGCTTGTGAAAGTGATTTGAGTTGACCTCATATCCAAGTATCGGGATATTTTGAGCTCGTTTACATACTTCACGACTGATGAAGATCCTATCTACGGATCCAAAAGAGAAATACTAATAAAGCAACACCAAGTGATTCACTGAATATCCCTGTCAAAACACTCGTGGGTCGCGTCCTTGTGGCACTCGTTGTTGTTGCCCAAAGCATATGAGATCTCGACCTGTCCGGATTCCGTTTGACCGCTACTGGCGGTAACTTCAGTGTCGGCGACACCTCCTCCGTCTGGACAAGCATCTTGAACAGCCTGGAACATGTCGTGGCAGACACCGGCAATATCATCAGCGCTTGGCCAGAGATGGAAGAATTCAAAGACACTCTTCAAACCCAGCTTGCAGAACGTCCCATTATCACACAAAAGCCGCGTCACGTCCATCTCCATGTCTCTGGCCATCATGTTACCAGCGTTCTTGATAAAGCCGTCGCAGAAGTGATCCTCGGCCTTGTCTAGGAGTTCTTTGCTCCCTGTGACGGTAGAGCAGGCCACGTTCTTCAACGTGACCTTCCATTGACCCCCATCTCTAGCCAACATGAGACTAGAGTCAGTGATGTTGGGTCGGTAGAGATGACCTTCTCCCACCATGCGATCAATCCATTGGTCAAATTCCAAGTCGCTATCGTGCAAATTTTGCAACAGTTTTCCCGTGGCTGGTGGCACGGCAAGGCCGCCTGAAGTGGCCAGAGGCGCACGGTGACAAGACTTCATCGCCTAAAGACTGTTAGCCAACTTGAACAAAGTTAAGACACCATCATTTAGAGGGAATCATTGACTGACATACCTGAACACTAGCAATAACCAACAGTAATGAGTACGGGTTGAGGAGCATGATGTCGTTGAAAATGATGGGTAACAAGTCAAAGTACAACTTCGCTTCCGCCTGTGACGAAGGCAAGCCCTAGAACTTTAGCAGAACGACCTTACATTGTTATCACAAGAGCTTGATGTAATCCGGAGTTGATCAACGTCATGATTATTCGGCCTGTACTATTTGGAATTGTGCTCAGGTGAGGCGGCCGCCGTGGAGCAAGGCTACGAATCCTTCGGCGTGGACCGTGCCTTGACCACCCCTGCTCACATCCCTGGTCCAGTAGAGTCTTCAACTCTCATGCTTGATCCTATGCTATTTAGTGGCAATCCGAGTAATAGCAGGATTCAGTCGTGAGAGATGATCTGCCAAAAGCGAGAACGGGAAGGCCTCGTTGTCTCATAACTTGTCCGGGGTGAATCCTCCCGAGCAATTTCCCGCGGTCTGGCTATTCCCATACTAGGTGATGACACGTATTATGACGTCAGTGCTGGTAGAATGCGCATGATTGTTCACAAGAGATGTTGAAGGTTTCATTGATAGCCCTATTGAACCCTTTTGTAGGATCGTCTCGCATGACGGTGGATTCTACGGTCTGTACATGACGCCGAATGACAAATGCGAGGCTGGCGGTTGTGAAGAATTATTGAAACTGTTTTCCAACTTCCGTAGAGTAGATGAGCCCCTAGTTTTGACATGTTACCTAGGTTGATTGGGTCTCCGGGGTGGAAATCAACAAAAAGGGGGTCATGAACCAGTTGGTTGAACCCGCCACTACCCTAAACACGCTTAAGAAGGAATTTAAAGCTCATAATTAAAATGAATAAACATACATAAATATGTTGTAGTATTTCTCCTACCGGTAATTAATTCTCTTTTTAAGATTATAGAGTTTTACAAGATGGATTCGGGGTTCATAACTGCTCTGAAAGACTAAACTTAACCTTATTTAGACTTTCGCAACCTGGACAACCAGTGCGACGTACGTCGGCCGATACTAGGTGTGGGTTCGTTTATTAAGACATTGGATTGGAGGTGTTAATAAAGGAAACATCAAGAAGTATCAAGTTCAAGTGTCAAATACAACGACTTACTAAATAGCTACAAAATTAAATTCCATACATCAGTATGAATAATACCAAAAGTCTTGATTATTAAAATAATTATGATGTCTGCTGTGATGGTCACAAGGGAAGTCAACTGAAGTGAATCAGAAAAATCAAGATAATTTCACTATATAATGAGTAGCTACTGCTAACGCGTTTATTGCTAATCGGATCAACGGGCTGATCTCACAGCTTCAAGAAGCCTTTTCAGGGAGCTTAAAACTTTAGTTATCCCGATTGCACTGTCCAGCGTTGGGGTCGGAACTGGTAAGAACATTGTCAGCTATCTGTCACAATGCCAGGTAAAATCGATTGAAATACTTACGAGTACTTCCAGTTCGTGTAGGAGCTCGTGCCACCGTAATCGCAGCCGTTGATCTCCTTTTGAAACCCGTCAAAACATTCGGCAGATTTAATTTCCCTGTCGTCACCTTCGCCGATTCTCTCAAGAACGAGGTCAATCTTCTTGGTACTATCCAGATTGTAACAGATTCCAAGACGCTCGCCGGGAGACCATTTCTTGATGGTGAACTTGAGATCGCACGCTTCTCTGATCTTGCCTTCAGCATAGGTTCTCTGCGTAGCGATGTCGGCGCCGCTTTCGTGGCATTTCGCATTGGCCAATGCGACGCTGAACAGGATGAAAACAAAGGGTCGCATTGTGATATAGGTGGTACAGATTGTTTTGAGTGTTGATGTTGTGATTGGAAGTGATGTGCTTGGGGTTGTTGGTAAAGAGAGGTATCTATACTGAGCGTGATGACTGTCCGATGGCCTTCTATCTATACTTTTTGGCTATCTGATCTTCGTTCCACACTGGGGCTTTTACGAGTAGCCTTCCCCAGCTGGATGTTGTGATTGCGACGTAACCACTGACGCAGTAGTATGACATGCCAATGGAGTGATACCTCCAAGATTGTCATTGCAAGATTCTTGCCGCAATGATGCATTCATCTTATGCCTTGACCGAGACTTACGGAACCCAAGTCATACCAAACCAAGTGAATGTCACAGGTACCTCCCTAGAAGATCCGTTATTGTACATATACAAATAAACTTACATGCTACGAACAAAGAAAAAGAAAACAAACTCCAAGACAGGGATGAGTGACGGTCGAGATACGTGGCAAATAAAGTAGTTCTCCGCGGTTGTTCTTAGTTTTGGGCCATCCATATGATGAGATCATTGGTATCAATACCTCATCCTATCAATCGTGGTATGTACATAATAGTATCAGAGGTATTATATAGCTGAGGCTGATGAGGCTCGGCTTTGTTGCGCACGGGAGCTAGTAACAAGGTTCGCATCCTTACGGCGGAGCCTGTTGATCAATAACGGAGAGCCAAATCCTTTTTGATCTACCATTTGATCCTTGTCAACCCTAGTGAGAATCCTCCGGCTTGTGGAGTCAGCACACCGCCTCACAGCTACGGGTTCAATCCCATCAAGAATTTGTAATCCAGGGATGACTTTGGCTATTGGCTACCCGAGGTCCCCTCGTAGGCCGATCGATCATACCCACTTTCAAGCCGCGGCGTCAGAAGACTCACAATTGAATTTGAAGTACCTGACCCTGTACGGGACTATGGCCTGCTACCGAATGGGACCCTGCGATACGACGAACAGAGGATGCGAAGGATCTGTTGACCTGAAGTGAAAGGATTCGAATCCGGAAGAGAGAAACGATGATGTGTACGTAGTTTGAACGGTAGGTACGACTTCGAAAATGATATAAATATAACGATTCCTGCCAGACTATTATGGTATAACAAGTTTCCTTTACCCAATTCCAAGTCTTCGACGAGCACTCCAACAGAAAACCTTCAATATGCAGTTTGTATGCTTCTCCTTCGCACTACTAGCAGCTTTGGGTGCGCAAGCCATGCCTTCTAAACAGGGCACATCTAGCGTACAGGCCTTAGGCGTAAGTATATGCCTGAGCTTCCCCATGCCTGTGGTTTTCTGAACATCATGCTAATCATCAATTCTCCGAGCAGCAATGCACATCCTACAAGGGACAATGCGTTGTGAACGGTCGTCGCGAACTCTGCCAGATCGGAGAAGTATGCTGCTATATCTCCAAGTACATTTGTCGTCGCTACGTAGCTAACGTAAATTTACGATAGTGCTCTGGTATCAACACCAACTGTGATAACGACGGTGGAATTGTTAGCTGCGCCTAACAGGGAAAAGGAGTTAAGCCATTGGAGGGTCATAACTGCTATAAACATAGTGTATAGAGTTTAAGCATAATTCATTTGTCACAGAACAACACCGCGACCGAAATTTTATCATGTATAGTCGACTAAAAGCTGACCTTAAGAATATCCCTTTGAAATAGATTAAGGTTACATGTATAGATGGTTTGGACATGACGCGGTCCACCTAAATAATTCTGGTCTTAGATGCACAATTAGATTGCCGCGGAATACACTAGTCCTATAGTCATAGGTCAAATGAAGGTCAAAGCCTGTAAGGCATATTGATGCTTGAAAGCTTACAGTAACAAGGCCTTGTTCGCTCGCCGTTACAATCAGACAAAGCATCCTACAGGCCCGAGTCGCGACTCTAACTCTAACCGAAACACATAAAACTGCAGAAAACGGATACTTCCAAACTGCAACCATCCACCCCTCTGGAGATCGTTGCTGAACCACAACACAAGGACCAAATGTTCAGTAGAAGTCCATGCAAGACTTAAGATCCTCTCGTATGCCTTTCTATCCACTGGAATAGGCTCTGAATCAGAGACTTCTGCTTTCAGTCCGACCACCCAGTCCGGAAACTGTGACATAACAGACTTGGCGATGGCACCCCATCCAATTTCGGGGCCCATAATGATGATCTCTTGTCAATTCGGAATGTCTCCCTTGATTTCGGCAATGAAAGCCTTGGAGGCATCCCGAACGTCTGTGAAGAACGGCGGGATGATGATCGTGCCAGATACAAGAGTCGAATCAAAGGTCTTGTTGAGTAGCGCTACATCAGCGAGCTTCTTCTGCAGAACATCTGTCCCAACAATGAATGATGGATGAAAGGTAGTGATGGAGAAGGACGGTTTGTTGACCTCTATCCACTCTCTGGTAGCTTTATGTGCAAGAATTTTGGACCCTTGGTATTGAGTTTCCATCCCATACTGACCTTTCAAGTTGACGACTTCAGCTCTGAGCCGGGGTTGGAGATGTTGTTTTCTTCGGTTGTGTCAACATACAGTTAAACTTTATGTTAGGATGGCTTACCAACCTTTGATTGCTGTGGTCTGTTGGCCAGCACCGTCAAGAACTCCCATCTTCATAAGCGAGAGGATAGAAGACATGATCAAGACCTTTCTGATCGACTTAGCCAGCTTCGTAGCTTCCAATATTGATGCTGTGCCTTTGACGACTGGCCGTTTGTAGTCTGCATTGAAGTCCGTACTTCCCTGCTTGAATACAGGTGAGGCAATGTGAAGAACATGAGAAACTCCCTGCAGTGCATGATGGAAGACGTTGTCTTGCGTAAAGTCTGTCACAATTGTGAAGTCAAGTTTGTCAATATGCTTCGAGAACACATCTTTTAGAAGGGAGATTTGCTCTCGACGTCGGACTGTAAGTCGAACTTAATATCCTGCCTCCAAAGCGCGGAGAGCAATCTCGGATCCAATAAATCAAGTGGCTCCAGTGATAAGAACGAGGTCTTTAAAGATGATTATGAGAGTAAATATAGTTGAGTACAATTGATAATTGTTCGGTTCACTCGGTGAAGAATATTAATCAACTGTCAGTTTACCGACACAACCATCTTTAAATAAAACCCCTCGCTATTTAAGCTACGAGCTTGTGTGGAAAAAGAAACCCCGGCCTAGCTATATTATCTGTCTGTGTTTATAATCACTGCCCAGGGACGCCACAATCACAACAGTGGGTATTTGAAAGCTGTTTTAAAAATTAGTAATACCTTGCAGAACAAGCGGCCAAATTATATGACCTCGTTCCAAACCACATGCACAACAAATCAGTGAGACAATGAATGATATTTGCAATTCCGCTGCTCTCCACTCACCCGCTCATATTAAATTATTCAAAGGTCTATAGCTTAGAAACGTCGTTAATATCATGAGTAACATTCCGTGCTTAAGTGATGACTCACAGTTAACTGTTTAGCAGCCGGAAATTCCTTTTAAGAGCTCCGTTTAAGACGAAGGTGTGCTGAAATCATGCAGCAGGCTACAACATTGTGAACTGATGGAGAATGAAATTTATACAGATATGCATGACTTGCTAATGAGGAGGAATTAGTGAGTCGATGATTCACCTCTATGGGAATTTGAAAGCCCTTCACAAACATGGCTGGGAGTGAGAGACTGCTATAGACGTACGCATGCAATTAGCAATTACTCAGCACATGCAACCATTGCCTGGTTCATGCACTTTAAGCAGTGGGGGAACTCTCAGTCGATAGCACAATGTTCGCCCTAGCTTGTAGGTAGACCTCAAACGTACTTAAGTATCCCTTTCTTGACCCTCAGTTACTTACAGCGATACTAATTGGTACGATACATACTGAGTTCACCATACCCGATCTAGCAATAAGTCTTCCATAACATCTCTCTTCATGATGACAGTATTAAGGTCTATCTTAATGGTGCTTTTGGCTATATGAAGGTCATGGTATGCATCACCTGAACAGCTACTAACGATACATAGTCGAGGGCCTGTTGTTGAACAGATCAAGAATGATTCAGAGAATCAGGTCCATATCTGTGCCCATGAATCCCTTCGCAGCCGGAGACGCAGTTCTGGCTACAAAATAAAAGCCGATTCATCTTGATGGTTTACACGATCTTCAGAAGGTTGGGAGTAGTGCTGGAACATATGGCAGGGAGTGGCAACAGCTGCGCAAACTATATCACGATGGCCACTATTGATTTCTCATTCTTCAACAGTTGTGATTCGCTGCGCGTTATCAATAGATGAGTCGTCATATGTTCCTTTGAGCAAAGGCCTGAGTATGTTTAAGTAGAAATATGGAGGAGAGGTCTAGTGTGTTCATGTAAGATATAACATTATCTCTCTCTTTGCCTGGGCTTGACTGATTCTTAGACTCCTGGAACATGAAACTTTGGGGACCGCCCTATCTATGGTCTCGTAGATGATGTTATCCTCACCGAGCGAGGCGACATTTATAGGTGGGAAAAGGTTGAAGCCGCCGGTTGGATCATCCGAATTATTGACGTGGCGGTGATCGAAGAAGGTGAAATTTCTGATCTTCTGGCCGCCATCGTCAATCCACACATCACATTTGGGTACTTATTACTGACTGAAAAGAGTCTATCAATGTGACAAAATCTCAGACGGAACAGGACGTGCCCTCCTGCATAAGACAACCATCCAGAGTCCAGCTCTTATTAAAGCCTCTTTACATTTCAAGCAAACCATCGTGGTAGGCAACGGATCAGTTGTCAAGATTCCGACCACTGCCTTCTTGTGCCTACTTGCATTACAAATCTGAAGATTTGGAACTATGCCTACAACTCATATGTTTCATCATTTGGTTCTCATACGATTGAGAAGGTGCTGGCCGAAGAACCTTTCTCGCTTAGTAAAATCGGCTACTACTTCGTCAAGTGTTGTAAAGCCACGCGGCGCGAAATTTCGGAAGGGATTGCCTAAGCCGGTCTCAATCAAGAACTATTCGACTTTGAGGAATTTTAACCACTTAGTTTCCTGAAACGTTGCGTATACCTTTTTGAACCCCGCCATGGTCAAGGTTATATGGGCATCCAAGTAAGCCACTCATGATAGTTCTCGTATTTGTATTGGAGCTAATGTTTTGGAGAGTGCTGGAAACAATGGCATACAAAGCCGTGAGACTGGCTGGGGTCCAACATCAGGCTTGTCTGAATTTGAGGAATGTTTTGATGAAGCTATTCAATCTTTGTCTGATGGACAAAAAGGCTGAGGCATATTTCATGTACACTTCCAGGGAGCTTGAAAACACTATATCAGGCTCCAATTATGTTTCAGCGTTCTAAAATCACTGAACCGAGTTGATATCTGTCCATAGATTCAGCTTAGCTGTGTGTCTTTACCTTGGAACGTTTATCTGTCTCGAAAAGATGTCGAACGGGGGCTCGACTTTATCGTGGTTTGATATTGCTAATCATTTATGAGCCAGATATATCCCTGGGTCTCTTTCGAACCGATGGTGTCAACATGGTTAATCACGGAGTCCACCACGGGCGCCAACTACAGAGGACTCGATCGCGTATCCCAGGTTATGCACTGGAAAGGCTGGTCCTCGCCCGAGGCAAACTGCCGACTTTGATAAGTTGGCAATCAGCAAGGGCATACTTAGATGGACTGTCATCTTCGCTGAAACTAATTGGCCAATAGGGAACGGATCGAAGTCACCCACCCCCAGGTGGCTCAAGAAGTGCTGGTTCATGCTCTGTGGGGGTTTATCTGGGTTCTCAATTTGAAGCTCGATGACGTCTTGATCTAGCATGCGTGCTCCAAGCGCAACAAGCTTGTTCTCAACATCCATGACGCTGAGAAATGACAGTTGCCCAGCCCCGTCAGATTGGCCGGATGTCGGATGGTGATGTCCAGACTCGGAAACCCGGTCTGGCATGAACGAAAGCTTAGCACAGTCGTGGAAGTTTGCGACACCAGGACCGAGAAGCCACTTAAGCAAGCCTTTCAAGTACCTTCGCCGCGGTGCATGCAGTATTGACCCAAAGATGCGACATTCCTCGGATACGGGAGAAATCGGGTGCTGCGTTTCAGTCAAGGCTGAAAGAGCCGTACATAAGCTCGAATGCACAAGCTTGTATGCGAGCGAGTCAAGTGGTAGACGATCTGCTTCAAAGCCGATTGATCCCTCAGCTCCAAAGAGCCAATTGCCCATCTCAGCTCCTTCAGAATAGTACTGATCAGGTGGTTTTGTAATATTTCGCCTTTCATTCATGTTGGCGGTATCGTTCTGAACAGCATTTTCATCCCCTACGTGTTGGGCTTGTGATGGCCAGGAGCGAGATGAAGTAAGAGGTTGTGTTTCTGCTTCTCGACCGACTATCGCCTCGAGGCTGCCCCTGCTACTCTCACCGCTCTCACATGCCGCTGCGTTGTTTGACGTATATGTACCGGCGCTGTTCACCTCCTCCGCAAGCGCCAGGACTGTTGCAGTCATCTCTCTCAGTGGTGCCAGCAGCTCGCGATGTTGCATTACGACATTTAACGACAAGACGTTCTTCGTAAATATTTCAACAGATGAGCTCATTCCTTCAATTGCATTTTCAAGTTGCTGCAACCGAGAAGTTTGATCTTTGTGGGCTGCTTCTTGCCGCATGCGGTACACGTACTGGGCTTGCCGGTTACGAGCTCGACGATTCTGACGGCTCAAACGTCAGTCAACTGTTTGGACCAGAAGGGCGAAGGACAGTGTATCACCATCACTCGTTCATCTTCAAGAGGGGATTGCTTCCGAGGCCGACCTCGACGCTTGACTGGGTACTTCAGTACAGAATCTGCCTGTATGGGCTGGTTTGCTCCCATGATATTGTTGTAGATTAGCTTGGCAACGCGGGATATATGGAGGTTAGATCGGTATAGCAGAGAAAACGACATGTAGGGGCAAGACCGTTCATAAGATCGATAATTGAAAGCATCTCTGGGTTTTGTCATCAACAACGGCGGTGTCAACTTTTAATTGGCTGGAGGGGCGGGTATCTTATCTAATATTCGGAATGTTTACTAATCAGGTGATGTCTCGACCAAAGAGTGGTTCGACTCGTAATACACTGTGGTTTTGAGAGATAGAGATAGTCCCGTTAAAAATAAATAGATTGGATACTTCTTCTAGTGAAGTATCAAGAACAATATACATGGAGATGTAGCACAACACCATGGTAATCCAGCCAACACTAATCAGCCAACACCCTAAGACTGTGCCGTATTACCTGCTCAGAGCATTGAAACTGACCAGCTAGTTCGGCAATGATTGTTGGTCGGTGATAGCTGAGGGAGGAGTTTATTATGGCTGTGTGTAAGCTTGAGTTGTTCATGACGAATAAATTTCATGAGCTGCGCAGCATTTGTGTTTATGAATGCTTTACACGTTGTAAGTGGTGAAGGAAGTGTGATAGTTTGTGAAATGAAATACTTGTGTTGAATCATACGTATATTCCTAGCTGTTGATGTCATAGATAAAATCCATTTGTCAAGGACCGGGGCTTCATACGAGAAGTGAAATGGTCTGAATGATTTGGCTAGATACAAGGATTTGCACGATTACCACAACTTGCGAATAATTGGTATGCGGTTAGTCTTGACCCCGCGACGCTTACATCTGAGCCTAGCCGTTATTAGTAGGTCGTAATCCTCGTTCACAGGTAGTCGCAATTGCGGGGAAGTTATATAAAAACAATTATATTACAGCAACATTCGTGTATTGGTTGTTAATCATCTCGTGAGTTTGATCTTTCCTGTATATATAGTACCGACACACATTTGGAAATAGCGCTCCTGGTTGAGATACTCGCATACTATCAGTTTTGAGATGCGAAGGCATCAATACGTTGGCTGAGTAGCGAAGGGGCCCTAGTGCTGGTTTGTCCTATGTATTTACTTTTCTGGGTCCTGACTATTCTACACGCCAGCTACAGCCATGAACTGCGCTGCAGCATCGTTCCTCACACCGCAAAGCCCTTGACAAGACGAAGGTCAATCTAGTCCACAACCAAATGGATGATAGTTCAGAGCTCAAAGACCGCCCTGCCTGTCATCCTCGCTGAGTTTCAAGATATGAGGCATTGCATTTTTGGAGACGCTTTCGTAAAGCCCACCTTGACCATTTGCCCTCAGCTTGGCGTCCGCCTTCCGGAGGAATTGCTCCGCACTTCTCACCCTATTTGGATGAATCTTGTCCAGCAAATCGTAGTCCCGCTTAATGACTGGATCATCTCCTCCTGAGAATCTCCACATAGTAAAGAAACCACTGAAGTTTTCCTTGATAGACATTGTCGCAGGATCGGAAGCATCCGAATTGTACCCAGCAGGGTTGTCAGACCCAGGAAGGTCTCGAAAGAACGCCTCCAAGGGTACATCCTTGTAGGCCGCAGGCTTGCCCGTGACCGTTTCGAAGGCTTTCGCTAGGTCAGCGTACTTGACGTGGTCAATGGCGACCTCGAGGTTCATCCCGTCTGACCTTTCGGGGTGGTCGAATAGCCAGCGGACGTAGTATGCACAGTCATCCAAGTCCACATGGGCCATTGCCCCATCTCCCAGAGGAAGTTTCCATGTGACAACGCCGTCTTCCATACGCGGTGTGAAGAATGTCGAGGCCGAGATTGCCATATCGAGATAAGGCCCAGTGGTAAAGATAGCAAGGCCCATGTTGTTTTCCTTTCTCTGCTGCAGCATCCATTCTGCTAGACGACCTTTGGCGTCATAATGTCCACATCTGAATTGCGGCTTGTAGCCGCCCTTCTTGAACGAATAGTCAAGGTTGCCAAAGACAAAGAATCTGATTCCCGCTTCGAGCGCGAGCTCATAAGCCCTGATCGTCCAGAAGGTCTCTGTTTTCTCGCCGCAATTGAAACCATCGATGTTGACAAATGCTCCCCAGCAGCCCTCGAAGCCCCTACGTAGTGCAGTTTCGTCCGCAAAACTTCCCTGAATCACGTCGACATCGCCCAGAGCACCAATTGACTGCGCTCTGGATGACTTGGGATCTCTGGTCAGGATTCGCAAACTGTATGCGTTGTCTTTAACAAGGCCCCGGCAGACGGGGAGTCCCTGAGCGCCTGTAGCACCCACGACGAAGATACGGCGTTGACTCATGGTGAGTATGTTATTGATCGAATAGGAGCGGGGTTGTTCTTCGCGAGTATAGTGTAGAGCGTGAATTGAGAGATTTCAAGTTCATTCAGATATCCTTCACCGCAGTGCTTATAGCTAGCTCATTGGCAACTGTAAAACCTGAGACTTTGAGTACCTGGTTTTCGATAAAAGACCTCAGGGTTGTTTAGTTCGGAGCTGAATTATAATCGTTGATGCGTCAGCTTCGTTGAAAACAAAATGACAAATTGCTATTCCAGGGACCTTCCGAAACTCGGTTGGTATTACGGAGGTCCCCGAATATCATGCGAGTTCTCCGTGTCATTTAATGAATACTAATCATAACAGTGCAGCCTGTGTTTCTCCGCAGCCGTGAAGCACAGGCCGCAGTGTCGTCGAATTCCTAGGCCGCGAACTTAAGCTTACTGTGGTCTAATATAATATCGGTAATATTATGAATATATTTACAAGCTGCTCGTCTTGCCATCTACGTTCTATTTCATCCAGACTTGATACGAGCCAGCCAAGCACTTCTGGCAAGAGGTGGCAGGTGAGTGTAGCTATATTGTGGAATGCGTCCATTGCAATTGATCACTAATCATTCAGTATGAGCACATGCTATGTTCAGAACGTCTTAGCTCGCTCGAGACAGGTCTCCACCCGAATGCCTTTCTAGACGATATATTAGCGGGGACAAGTGAGGGATTCCCTTCCACTCACCTTAATTCCCTAAAGTCACGGCGGGTCGTGAATATAGCTTATACGGGCGGGTGTAAAGCTGTACTTGATTAGACGCGATAGTCAAATCGCTACAACTGCCAAACGGGCTTAACACAGTGAAACGACGCCATCATAATTTCAAGGGCGCCTGCAAATAGTCAAGCCAGGTGAATAAGCCGAGGAAATACGCTTCGGATGTGATACGATAAACGCCAGCACTTACATTCTCAGCCCGATGTCCCAATGACAATCACTTCATCATGTCAAGCGCTAGGATCTTACTCTCGGTAATGTTATAACATTTCCCCGTGACATTCATGGGTCTCTGGCAAAGTGCACTGCTGTCGGACGCTTCTACGCCTTTACTAACTAACCATACAATTTCTTCGCGCTTGAGAAGTGACCTAGAACCACAATATCTCTACGTGTTCTTTTTTGGCCCCCAACATTGTTGACATATCGAACCAAGAAGTCCTAGAATGAGGCGCTAACCTCAAGTCACCGCTGGGAACCATGCACGTCTGTTGGGGGCCGAATCTCTTGTTTCTACAGCGTATACACGACTAAATGCTGATATTATGAAACTCCCCTTGAGATACATCAAGGTCACAAGATTAGAAAAACACATTGAGTTTGCCACATTAGGGTACCATAGACGATGCTCAGTGAAACGTCTACAGCGTATAATTAGCTCCATGTTTCCAATCGTTATCTAAATATGCCAAGAGTAACTCTTCTGCTTACGTGCAGTGAGTCTGAGGCGAGGGCTTGTTTGGAGTTTCTGCGAGAGTGTTCTCTACGCGGTTAAAATTATCCCGTGCGGTGTGTTTATGGACAACTCCATGTCCAATCAGACGACGTTAACACGGTATACTCGTGTGTATATGCGTCAAGACTGATCCCTTATTACTTCAATCTCAATTATATTGTTGGTGTGACATGATAGCTTTCTTCTCATACGCCCCGAGGACGCATTTGCGAACCCTCCTGCAGCTCTCAAGCCCCATAATCACTTATTCCCAGCTATGACCATCGTGTACCTTAAGAAGGACAGCACATAGTAAGTTGGTACTACTGGGAAGGGCTATCCTTGAACCAATCTTCAAAATCATTTTGTTGCAAAAGGGACAACGACTCGTTTTGTCGATGAGACAAATGTATCGTTCCATGGTATGATTTCAACAAATAATAGGTCATGCATTCCATCGGCGCTTATGTAAGGTCACAAGATGTGGTCTGCAAACTCAGGACCGCGAATGTATTCCATATGGAGGCCCTTATCTGACTATATTCCTATTACATAGTACCCTGAGGACGTTGTACCAGGCGCTTAGATGAATTATAAGATGGCAGCTACCTCCTGGCTCGACTTTGGACTACCATGATCCTATTCGAAGACTTTTTCCAACTACCGCAAACTACTACATCTACATTGAGCCCACCGTATCATAAGCATGGCTGCCTTGTCCAAGATCTTGACCTCGTTGCTGCGCGTCTTCGATTGATATCTGCCTTCGCAATGATAGGCATTATACAAAACTGGCAACCTAGACGCACCATCTATAGTCGATCAGGCATGTCCCGATAAGGGTTATTGGGATCGTCCATTTCCTGCTCCACGCTCTGTACTGTCTTGATCACCTTGGCAGGAGACCCCAGGGCTATCGAATAAGGCGGCAGACTTTTGGTGACGACAGAACTGGCGCCTACAGTGCAGCCACGCCCAATGGTAACACCGGGTAGTATGACCACGTTGCCTCCGATCCAACAGTCGTCTTCAATCCGAATGGCATGTCCAAATTCCACGAACTTGATTCTTGAGAGCACACTCGTCTCATGGCCTGCTGTGTAGATTTGCACGTTGGGGCCCATCTGTACGCGGTCGCCAATAATAACGAGACTAGTGTCCAGAATTGTCAGTCTAGTCGAGAGTCATCAGTCAATGTTTTTGTAGGTCTGTGGTCTATGAGCGCTGTAGACTGACCCAAAGTTCATGAAACACCCCTCCCCGATGGAGACATTACTGCCATAGTCAGGCAAGAAAGGTGGCTCGATGAAAGTGCCATTGCCAACCTTCCCTAGTAACTCGGAGAGTATCTCAAATTGCTTGTCTCCAATCTCTTCGCGGCTTCCCAGGTTGGGATCAAGATTGTTGAACTTGTAGGCCAGGCCACGAGCTCTATGGCGGCCCTCGAGCAGCTTCGGGTGCGACGGGTTGTAACTTCAGTATCGTATTTAGAAAGCGGTCTGAAATAACTTGAGGAGGACTTGAGACTTACAGCATACCGGAAATCATCTTCTCGTACTCATCGCACCAAGGTGTATCTCTGAGGCACTTGGCGAACTCAATGATCTCCACGTCTTTCTGCTGTTTAGCCATGATGCTGTGGCGGATTGATTGGTTCAAGAGGTGAGGCCCAGCAATAAAAAGCTGTTCTATATCAATCTGACGAGACACTGGAGTGGTCCGGAAGCGTTAGGGAGTAGCCAAGTCAAAGAGGAGCAACTGGTCTTTATGCGTGCGGAAATTGGTAGATGAGCGTTTATTCACTGAAAGCGAAGACGACTCCACACAGTGCTGATCCCACAATGCCACTCACAGCTTACGGATGTACGATGAGAAGTAAATGTACCCAGGAATTTGACATTAGGTTCTTTGCTTACCAACAATGGCTTCCGGTTATCAGAGCATCCAATGTTTTGGAATCGGCTATCACAGAGCTTGGACTGTTACTCAACGTTGAGGTCTGCGGGGTTAAATGATTATGTGCACATTCACAGCTCCGCTCATACTCCGGTCAACGCGGAGTCTCCGCCGCTCGTAACCGCATTTAGTCAATGTATTACTTGCAACGATCAGACCACAATTTTCTCAATTGCTGTCATAATGGACATCGCCATTCTGACCCATCATCAATACAGTTCTCGGTGGAGTTTCTTGTCACAGTGCCTCATGATTAGAAGATCCGCCATGGTGGAGACCATTCGTTCATGAGCTGTAAAGAATATCGTGACGATGACATTGCCTCTGTATCAACAAATCCTGTCGGACCGACGGACTGGACAAACAAGTCTCTACGTCCACACTGAAAGATCAGGGCGAGCGCCGTAGCCCTTATCAAGACCCTTCTTTCGAGGTTAAATCTGGAACTCATATTCATCTAATGCGAATGAAGAAGTGTAAACAGCGCATCCCGTACTTCAGTACAAAGCTTAAGCATGTGTTCCTAGCCCAGGCTGTGTGTCAAACCAGTATCAAATGAATACGTGAGCAGTCCATTGGCCCGTCTATTCTACATTCAAATCAGACTACTGGATAGTCTCAGCCTATTTTTCCCCGGATAATTATCTCAGCCGGAAGGATTAAGTCCATGACAGGGTCATCTTCCTAGGCTAAATAGTAGTCTCCACAGTTGATTCTAGACGCTTTCTAGACTGACAGAATACGAAGATTCATGTTAGAAACTGCTTCTTGAGACCTCATCCAGTCAGTAACGCGGAACAAAAAGAACACGATACGGCAAGGCTACATCATCTATACTACAAGCAAGAAGCCCGTCTTGGATCACGGGCTTACTGTAGATAGATGGACGAGATTATATCTACCTATCAACGAGGTCAGATGATTATGATCTTGCTTCTTGTCGAGACATACGGGCAACGTAATCGACCCGTTTGACGTTATGTGTCTCGTCTGGTAGTCGAATGTAGGGTCTTGATCGATATCACAGTCATCAATATGGTTATCGAGCAGTGTCTGGGTTACTAGCATCCCAACTGTAAGCTGACAAGTAGACTAATTCTGGTCTTAATACAAGACCCTGGTTCATGACATGCCACAGTACCGCTAAGCACTAGATATGTAATTGGCAGGTCGACACTTGTTGTACTCTGACAATAGTCTATCGAACTCACTCTCGATTAAATGGTAGACTCATAAGTCCTGGATGATTATCAATCAGGAATACGGAGCACTTGCTAATCTAGGTATACTGATCGCTTCTATTCATTGTACTGAATTACTTGTCGCCGGAAACTGATTGACCTTCTACGGATCGTATGAGCAACATTATCTCTAAACTAGCTTGTCCCTACAAGACGTAGGTCTACACATAAGACAAAATGACCGAGTACTGCTCTGATGACCGATCTCATTATCATTGCCCATAGTGGTCCTAGCTATGTATAACCTCCACAGGAGAGAATTCAGAAGCATGTCAGCTGACGTTGGATAATAAGATTCTCCAATGCCGAAGGCAACTGCGATATATTCTTGCAGAAGCGGTGCAGGAATCCATTGTGCGAGACTATAAATACTGGCATGTATCCTGCTTTTCAGATTCATGCGTATCAAACATTCTTCTGACATTGAGATCACAATCCTCAACATCGATCTTTACAATTCATCTTGTCACCGTGTACATCTCTACTTTTGTAGTAATGACCCTGCTCGCCGTGGCAGTCTCGGCTCGAGATTTCACTATATACGAACACTCTAACTTTGGCGGTTCATCTCACCGCGAGACTCGCAATGATGACAACAACTGCTGTATGGACCAACGCCTACAACCTTAAAGTCAAAGGAATTCACTAAAAGTACCCAGGGAATGTGAACGGCGCAGGCGATCAGGGAAGCTCTGTCAGGGGACAAGGATGCACCACTTTCTACCGGTAAGTTGACCAGACGTGCTGATCCATATGGCAAAGCCCTCGCTCACATCTATGATAGAGAGCGGGATTGCCAGGGAAGCCAGTGGCAGAATCACGGCGATACAGTCACTGTTCCAGATTTCTTGAACGACCACTTTTGGTCATTTCGTAACGCGTGCCCTTGTTCTGATCCTTTTTCGCCTTGCCAGTACGCAACCACTGATGGGTCATGTATGTATGGCTACGCGGCATGTCTCAGAAAAATGGGTTGCGGTGGCGAGGCTGGGGGCACAGATTGTATTGGAACCGCAACCGGTCGGTTTTAGTCCGTCACCAAACTTCCTCTTAAGTTAACATGATATCAGGTTGTGCTGCTACTTGCCGTTGAGACAATGTTCGTGCTGAACGGTTTCGCTTCCAGCCCTGACGATGGCGTAGCGAACTCTTGCTAGTATGCTGGATACTCTTATTTTGTCTTTCTTATCACATGGCAATATTCTACGCGTGCTGAGAGTGAAAAGCGTGAGGGGAAAATACATAGTGGTCTATTCCACCAACTTTCCTTCCTTATCTTGGTGTTACCTTTCAACTTGAGTTCATTTTCCTTACTCTACAGACAATTACAACATACAATTATTTTACACGTGGTCTTGGTTCATCTTACTCCTTCGTCTTATCCTTCATGTTGACCAAGAAAGCACCGAGAGATATCTCAGCACCCTCCAGGGTAGAGCTGGGTAGAACAAGAGCGCCATTCTGAGGAATGGCCACTAGCCTGTTTCGATTCAGTCACCCGACCGACCCTTGTTTCAGCCTTCTTTGTCCCGTCTCTCATTATTTCCTGATTACGCCCCTCTCAGGCCAAGGGAGGAGACGGCTGCAGCTGTACGCGGTTTTTGGTTCGTTGGTCACTATCTGTAATCCAAGTCAGGCTGTCATGTGCTCCGTAAATCTCCCGCTGCTCGATCGCTCTCGTCACTTCCGATTCAAGCTATCGAACTTTACGAGCGCCACTCAGCAGAGATAAGGTGGTTTCGTCATGGAAATCCAAGCGCGACCAGCGTTAAGAGACACTCTGATCTCACCCGCACCCATAGAGTGTTACCCAAGACGGAATCGGGAGATCTGACAACTACCGAGGCGGTACAAATGACACTACATCTGGCATGGCGCCGAGTAATTCAAACGCCTCAAGTAGTTCAGCTCTGCAGGAAATAGCTATAAAAGTCATACTGGATTTTTTTAACCTCTAGGGCATCACTGGCTCCCCCAAACAGACACTCTGAACAGATCGACCACGCATTCAATCACACACAATTCAGAATCATTCACTACCAACCAAGATGACGACCATGGATAAAGTCTTCTCCGGCTACGACAAACGAAAAGCGACACTAGAAGAAAGCGATAATGAATTCGCGAAAGGAGTTGCCTGGGTAGAAGGAGAACTTGTCCCCCTACACAAAGCCCGCATTCCTCTTCTTGATGAGGGCTTCATGCACAGCGACTTGACCTACGATGTGCCCTCGGTCTGGGATGGACGCTTCTTCCGCCTCGATGACCATCTTGAACGTCTCGAGGCCAGCTGTAAGAAGATGCGCCTTCGGTTCCCGATCCCTCGTGAGGAGATCAAAAAGACTTTAATTGAGATGGTGGCCAAGAGTGAGATCAAAGATGCATTCGTCGAGTTGATTGTCACTCGCGGTCTGACAGGCGTCCGTGGACATCGGCCGGAGGAGCTTCTCAACAACAACCTGTACATGTTTATTCAACCATTTCTATGGGTGCAGACTCCCAAAGACCAATATTCAGGCGGCCGCGCCATCATCGCTCGAACAGTTCGACGAATTCCCCCTGGCTCAATGGATCCCACCATCAAGAACCTTCAATGGAGTGACCTGACTCGTGGCTTGTTCGAGGCAAGCGACCGAGGCGCCACATACCCGTTTCTGACAGATGGAGATACCAACCTGACCGAAGGTTCCGGATTCAACATTGTCATCGTCAAGGATGACGTGCTCTACACTCCTGACCGTGGATGTCTGGAGGGCATTACTAGGAAGAGCGTGATTGACGCCGCCAAGTCATGTGGCTATGAGATTCGTGTCGAGGTCGTTCCGATTGAGATGGCATACCAAGCCGATGAAATCTTCATGTGCACGACTGCAGGGGGTATCATGCCCATTACTACACTCGATGACAACCCTGTGAAGGATGGAAAGGTCGGCCCCATCACTAAGAAGATTTGGGACAGGTACTGGGCGATGCATTGGGAGGATGAGTTTAGCTTCAAGATCGAGTACTAGGAGATCACTTGATAAGCACACGAATTGATGAGATTTTATTCTGTACCTTGTTCTTGACACTAGCATTGTTTGAATGATTTTCATGGAGAGCTATGATCAGGTTCATCTCTGTACGACAGTACCGTGAAACACGCGCAAGGTCTTGTGACAATGGCAAAGATCACAAGATCGAGTGACTGCCCACAGCTGACACTTGTCTCAGTCGTTGTGCTACACATCTTAGCGCCCAGTCCGGACCTTTCTCATATGATTCCTCTCGATGTCCCACCATGGAAATAGACTGCAGAGGGATCTTGGTATTAGTGGTTGCCAAATTTGGGATGTGCAAACCAGAGTGTCTCGGCTGACGTATGAGTGCCTTTGGCATCTTTGTCCTATACAAATTGGTAAGAGAAAATCGTCAAGACTCAGTTAGTGGTAGTTAGTACTGAATGAATACCCTCAGCTCAAACCAAAACGGTAGTGTTGCAAGATTTAGTTTGAACTTTCTTTTCCAGGAAAACGATACGTAAAGGAGAGGGCCATAGAGATAGATTGGAAATAGTCACTGAACAATGAAAGGCGGATTTTAATGAAAAATGAAAGACTAGCTATTGTATTTGCGGTAATGTTTCTAAACTATGTTTCCCTCGTATGTAAAATGTCTAATATCAAAACAGGTCATGAAAGTCATTAAAGTAACTCATTCTAAGTTATATGCAGTGGTCGCTCGCATGGCTCCGGACACATGGCGATGCTTGTACAGTATTCTTAATAGACGGGATAGGTGGGAGCAGCGTAGCCCTTGGAAACTGGCTTGGAAGTGGTGACAGGGTTTTCGACAGGCTTGGAAGTAGTGACAGTAGTCTCGATAGGCTTTGAAGACTTGGTGGAAGACCCAATTGGCGTGGGAGTGTTGATGGGTGTGTTGACAGGGGTCTCGTAGCCCTTGGTGGTAGTTCGGTAGAAAGTGGTGGCCACGACAGGAGGAACGACCTTTGTAGGGGCAGGAGGCTGGTAGCCTTTGGTCTTAGAAGGGTTCCACTGCTGAATTTGAGTGGTGGCAGTGGCGTAGACAGATGAGGACACAGCACCGACAGGGCAGTTGGTGACAGTAGGAGGGCAAGCAGTGACAGTGAAGTACTTGGTAGTGTAAAGAGTGGATGTCATGTTGCTGGGCCTGTAAGGACCAGGAACGTAGGTGGCTCCTGGGCCAGGAACGATCTGAGTCTTGGTGACGGGGCAAATGGTGGTAGAGATAGCGATAGTCTCAGTGGTGACATGAGGGGCACCAGGGCAGTTGGGAACGCCAGGGCCACAAGCAGTGACAGTTCGGATGTTGGTGGTGTAGACAGTAGAAGTAGAGTAGCCAGTTGTGATGACGAGCGTGCTAGGAGCAGGTTGCTCGCCGCCGGCAGGCTGAGTAGGGTGCTCAGGCTCAGTGGGCTTACCAGGCTCGTTGGGCGCTCCGGGGTTGGAAGGATGGTCAGGAGAGGCAGGCTTGGTGGGAGAAGACCCTTGCTCAGTAACTGGGCAGACGGTGGTAGAGATGGCGATGGTCTCGGTGATGACATGGGGAGTCTGAGGACAGTCATGGTTCTCGGGGCCACAGGTGGTGACAGTTCGGACACTGGTGGCATAGACAGTTGAGGTAGTAAACTCGGTGGTTTTGGCTGGCTTAGTTGGTTGAGGGCCAGTTGGTTGAGGTGCGGTAGCCTGAGGTCCAGTAGCCTGAGGTCCAGTAGCCTGAGGTCCAGTAGGCTTAGGCTCAGTGGGCTTGGGCTTGGTCTGTTGCTGCTCAGTTACAGGGCAGACGGTGGTGGAGATAGCAATAGTCTCAGTGGTGACATGAGGAGTAAGCGGACAGTCAGGGACCTCTGGGCCACATGAAGTCACAGTACGGACGTTGGTAGTGTAAACAGTCGAAGTGGTGTACTCGGTAGTGGAAGCGGGCTGAGTAGATCCGGCTCCAGACTGGCCACCAGTAACAGGCTTACTGGGCTGCTCTCCAGTGGCAGGCTTAGTGGCAGCAGGCTCAGTAGCGACAGGCTTGGTGGACTCTCCCTCGCTGTTTACCTTGGTAGGCTGCACCTTGGTAGCGGGCTTGCTGAAAGAAACCTCAGTCACGGGGCAGACAGTAGTAGAGACGGCAACAGTCTCAGTTGTAACATGAGGGGTTGCGGGGCAGTCAGGCACTCCAGGCGCGCAAGAGGTAACCGTGTAGACATTGGTAGTGTAGACAGTTGAGGTGGTGAACTCAGTGGTGCTAGCAGAGCCGGTAGGCTTAGGTCGCTCCTCGGTGCCGGTCACTGGGTGAGTAGGCAGCTCCTCACTGCTGGTGACGGTCTTGGTCTCGGGGTTAGGAGGTTGGTACTGAGAAGGCTTCTCGGCACCGCCAGTAGTCGCGGGCTTGGTCTCAGTCTCAGTAGCAGGTACAGTTGACTGGCCCTCTGACTCAGTGGCGGGTTTAGTGGGTTGTTCCTTGGTGGCAGTTGCAGGCTTGGTAGATAGTTCCTCAGACTCGGTAATGGGGACAGTCGACTGACCCTCAGTCTCAGTGGAAGGCTTCCCTTGGGTGAGAGTGGCAGGCTTAGTTTGTTGAGCTTCAGTGACGGGGCAGATGGTGGTAGAGATCGCGATGGTCTCAGTAACAACGTGCTTGTTGCCAGGGCAGTCAGGGATCTCAGGAGGGCAAGAAGTGATAGTTCGGACAGTGGTTGTGAACACAGTTGAGGTGGTGAACTTGCTAGTCACCCCGGTACCAGGCTGGGTCTGGCTGGGGTGCTTAGAAATGGTCTCAGTCTCAGCGCCCTCGGTTGTGACGGGCTTGGGGGGAGGGTAGACACCAGTTGATGATCCAGTAGCAGGCTGAGTCTCGGCGGGGACGGTAGCTGTCTCTGTTCCAGTAATCTCGGTCTCGGTGTGAGGCTTGGGGGGAGGATAGACGCCAGTGGAAGACTCAGCAGCAGGCCGGGTAGACGCTGACTCGACAGGAGCAGTCTCAGTCCCAACAGGAATAGTCTCAGTCTTGGCAGGTGCAGTCTCGGTCTGGGTCTTAACGGGAGCGGTAGTCTCAGCACCATTGCCTCCCTCGGTAGTCTGAGCGGTAGGGTTGGCAGGAGGGGGGTAAGCACCAGATGAGTTAACGCTCTCGGTCTGCTCAGGAGCCTTCTCAGTCTCAGTCTTAGCAGGTTTAGATACAGTAGCAGTCTCGGTGCCTTTATGTCCAGACTCTGTGGGTTTGGGAGCAGGAGTCTCGCCATTCTGGGTAACAGGGCAGATAGTAGTAGACACAGCAACGGTCTCAGTCACAACCTTGTTTCCTGCGGGGCAATCGGGAATCTCGGGAGGGCAAGAGGTCACTGTGTAGACGTTGGTGGTATAGACAGTTGATGTAGTGAACTTTGTAGTAGAGGTCTCGACTCCAGTCTCAACGCTAGTGGTCTCGGAAAGGGTGGGCTTGGTGGTTGCGGAAGGAACCTCAGTGGTACCCTGGGCAGACTGAGTAGTCCCAGTGCCCTTGGGAGGAGGGTATGCGTCGGTGGAGCTGCCAATAACTGTAGATCCCTCCTGAGTGACATCGGTGCTTCTGGGAGGAGTAGTCTCGGAAGTTTGGGTCAGAGCCTTAGTGGTGTCTTGAGCAGGCTTGGTGGAATCGGTCTGAGCAGGAGGGGGGTACAAGTCAGTTGCAGTGGTGACGTCCGCAGTAGACTGTCCAATGTGACTGGATACAGAGGTGTTCTCGGGAGGGGGGTAGACGCCCGTAGCGGAGGTGGGTTCAGCAGTAGAAACATCAGTAGGAGCCTCAGCTGTGGAGCCCTGTCCAACAACGGTGGATAGAGTATTGGCAGGAGGAGGGTACAAGCCAGTCTTGGAGGTGGCTTGAGCAGTTGAAGTATTCTCAGTTGAAGCCTCGGTGGGAATCTCAGTGGTAGCGTCTTTGCCAGCCTCTGTTGAAGGAGTACCAGCAGGAGGTGGGTACAGGCCAGTCGCCGAGGTGCCTTGTGCAGTAGGGACCTCAGTAGAAGAATCTCGTCCAGCCTCAGTAGATTGGGTGTTGGCAGGAGGAGGATAGACACCAGTAGAGGTCTGGGCTCCAGTGGTGTTCTCAATGGGCTTGCTAACTACCTCAGATGTGGACGCAGGAGGAGCAAGCTCGGTTGTATCCTTGACCTCTGTAGCGACGGTGGGAACAGGAGGAGGAGCATAGGGAGTGGTGTCGATAGGAGCAGCCTTTGAAGTAGTCTCCTCGGGAGTAGGAGCATCACTGGTGGGTTGAGGAGGAGTGTACTGAGTGGTTTCCTGACCAGCAGGCTCAGTGTTCTGCTTAACGGAAGTCTCGGGAGACTTGGGGCAGATGGTCGTTGGAACAGCGACAGTCTTTGTTGTCAATTGAGGAGGAGGACAATACGGAGCATCCGAGGGACAGTTGCCAACAGTAAGCGTCTGAGTTTCATAAGAGGTCGAAGTCTCGCAGCTAGGAGGCAAGTCGTAGTTGCCCCTGGGCAAGACGGCAGCATTGGCCGCGATAGCAGCGGCGAAAAGAAAGAAGCTTCTCATCTTTTCCTTAATGCAAAGTATCAACGAATGTTGGAAGCGAATGAAAGATACTAGGAAAAGAAAACGAAAGTGAAACTGTTGCTGAAGAAAGAAAAGGGTGTAATGGGATGGTGTTGTAGGAAACTTTATACCAAGATGACATGATGTTGATATACGTGATATACGCGCAAAGAAGCGATTGTCCAGAGACATTGATCCAAAATTGGCAGAGACCCCATAGGTTCAGCTTGAATACGGGCGCTTGCATAGAGAACAAAGCAGGGTGAGGTCATCCCAAAGGAGATTGACAGGGCGGTCAGTCGATGCGTGGTTGGATGAGCTGGTTTGGGCTGAAAGCGCCAACATCTGATTGTGGATCTGTCAATTAATTCCAAAAATACCCGTCGATCATGGAGAATTACCCAGCACACCTTGGACAGGGACTCTTGCTCTAGCCGCAGGATCGGTTCTAATCAAAGAACATGTCTTGTCTTTTTTACCCACACGAAACATGCAAGGCCTCGTGTTTGGCCCGCTTCCGTGCTGTGATTGTGTGCTATAATTGGACATTTTGCCCACCAAGCGCCTACAAAGACATCAATCTGTGCGTATGGTTGGTCGAAATATCCCTGCAAGCTCCGACTCCCACCGTCCAATACCGTTGGAGTTGAAGGGGCCAAGAAAAAGAAAGGCCCAGACACAAAGAAAATCAACTCACCACGTCAATTCACTTTATTCTGTGCATTAGCACCGTATATACGAGATGGAGTCTGGGAATAGCATGTTTTCCAAGTCTTTTCTCTGCATTGGAGCGGGCCTTGATCTTTTCTTAGAAGTGGTCCATCTCGAGCAAGGAAAAAGCAATTCTCGTGTCTGCACCATTGTCCCGAGAGCAAGAGTAACAGAATATCAGGTATCGCTTGAGGCGCCTAAAGTGATGAGGTACGAAGATCGTCGTCATTGATGTTTTGTGAAAAAGTCCGTGACCTGAAACAAAGACTGTGGCTTCGGCGCTTGCGTACTCATTCTTTTGGCGCGCGGTTCGTGGAGATGCCGCTTTGACGGGCGCCACCCGAGGATTAGGGACGACAAGGATTATGGATTCAGCTACCCTAGAGAAGAGAAAAGAATTGTTACTTGCAAAGAATATGAAAATTAGAAAGACGACGCGAACTGTCGTCTCATTTTTCAACATATGAGCCCTCGATCTGATCTATTCGATTTTTAAGAAATGTAAAATCTGGACCTCAAACTCGTCTTTTAGAATAATAACTGTTTGATAGATTCATGATAAAAGTCAAGACGGATGGTGCAGCGTCAAACGTTTCGGTACTTGTGTTTTCAAACCAAGTGAGCAATAAACAAATCAATGTGGTACACCACACATCATCCAGCCTTGATCTTCCATCAAAATCCATGTAACAGCATCTGCGACAATCCCGGGAGCCGTCAATTGTATCTTTGGCCCAAAGCCTTCAACGTGCTGAAACTTGGATCGTCCAGATAATTGTGATAGACTTTTCTGCATTTCCTCCTCCGTCTCAGTTAATTCCTTAATAACTTGACGAGTTGCAGCTCTATCAGCATCTGTGCCATTCCCAATTCGATCCCCTTCAGTGCGAATCTGGCCGAGATCAATAGCAGAACTCGCATACAATACCACAAGAGCCACGCGTCCTAAACTGTGTTTTTCAAGACGCGAGGGTTTCCCGGCGCCGTCAACCTCCTGGGACGTACGATGTCCCGCGATCTCTTTCTGCGCTGTCGCGCGGTGCTCGGCGCGCGCACCCTCTTTTAACAACGCGTCCCATTCTAAATCACCCAAACGATGGCATTTTCCATAGCATAATTCCAGAGTATCAGTATCCTCTTGAATAGCTTGGACAGAAGTTGGCGCCGTGTTCCCAACGTTTGCATTTAAAAGCACAAAACCCTTGAACTGGACCAAACTTCTCAATTTCAGGAACTCTCCAAGAATCACAGCACCATAACCATGACAGATAACTATATATGGAGGCGCGACTTCCGCTACGCGAAGAAGAGTATGCAGCTCCATAGCGATCTCCCCCGCAGATCTTGTGTGGCCCTGAGGAGCTGCTTCGCTTCTTCCATACCCCGCCCGCTCGTAGTTCAAAACACTCATGGACTCCGCCAGGGTGCGAGTGACAGCAACCCATTCTTTTATACTGCTGGCGATGTCGGGAATAACGACCACGATGGGATTGTGGGCTTGTCGGGGCGGGCCGTGGATAGCCACTTCGAGCTTGTAGGACCCTAGATCCACAAGGGTCGTGGAAATTGGCTTTACAAACATTTATGAAACAGTTCGTCGGGTAGATGAGAACGTTTTAAACACTTGTCTCTCCGGTCAAGACAAATGCGACCGTAAGGGTTTGCATGAACTACTGTCTGCATACCGCCATACAAGATTGTGCGTGCTTATCGTATCTTATCATATCTAATCAATGGTTCATGCCACTATTTTTAGAGCTTCGGTCATTCGGAATGGAGCTCCGAGAGTCCACAGCGACAAAGCAAGTATCGGAAAGCATCCCGACATGACGTAAACACGTGAATAATTCCTGTCTCAGTGAGGTTTTTTCTCGACAGAATATCCCCAGCAGATTAGACTCGCCATATTATTTTGTCATGGGAAGATATCAAGATCAGCTCTGTGGTACGGCCGGGCTACATCACATGCCTGAGTTACTATAAGACCTTTGGAACGGTGTCAAACCCTAAGGTAGCTCGTGCAAAAGTGCTCCGTCGCACTTGCAGGGTCTCATATCGGTCCACAAGGTATCAAGAGGCATTGGTTTCCACCAGCAATTATGAAAAAAGTATGGGCATCTCGGGCGAGAGTAATATGGATGGCAGTGTGATTGACTGGAAACATCAGCTTGGAATAAGGTTTAGCCTTGCTAGTCAGCCATTCCAGTCTGCTTCGGCAAGGAGAGGTGAACGGATTGATTGGCCCATTACCTTATGGGCTGGAGATGAAAGTCATCAAGGGGAAACCCTGTGCTGAATGCCGACTGTGAAGTTTGCCGTCCCGTATTACTGGGGTGCTTTCCCTCAAGGTTCAGGCCTTGAGACAAGTAAACAATACATTTACGACCCAATGTAACACTCTTGAGCCATGCATGCTTGGCTGCATGTCAGTTATGTCACCTTCTGAGGCTCAATGTCGGATAAGGGATCCCAATCAGAGAGAGCCTTATACAAAAAGACCTGATGTCTGGTTTGTACATCAAAGATATACTCAGGATCATAGGAAGCCGCGAACATCTCGCCAGCTTACATTCTCAGTATGACAGGCTATTGCTTTCAAAGCGACTGGTTATGCATTGTCTGGCAACATGCACCCTTTTTTTTTTATTTTTTTACCTATTTCTCAGACCGAATAAGCCTGCCACGTAGACAAACAACTCAAGACAAGAGTCCTCGATGAGGGGTAGGGATCCACGCTTGTCTCCTGTTTCAGGTATCCATCTCATAGGCGAATTTCTTAGATCACTAACTCACACCACTGATAGCACGGATAAAAATTTGCAATCATAAGTATATTCACCTGCTGTACGCTTTCTTGTCTCGATGCCACTTTATATCCAAATAGTCATGATTAAAGATTGTGTATTATAAATAATGCTAACATTCATGACGATCTGCCGCTCGTGATATTTGACACGCCCAAATGCTAGTTCCACCGGTTGGCCCGCCTTCTGCAGTCCAATATTTTGATGTAATCTGGTCCTCTTAGTCAGAATCCTCGTCCTCCACCATAGGCCTAGGGTTGGCGGCTAGAGTACCACTCCATGTGATGAGCTGCCCCTCTCTGCCTTCGCGGGTATCAATACTCTCGCAGCCACCCTGGACCGTAACAGGCGCTTGTGATAAAACCTTGGCGAAGAAGTTGGTGGCAGCATCGTTGCCAGCCTCCCACTGGAATACGACACCCTCGGCTACCTTATCACCAGGCTCTTTGCCGGGGGCGACCACGGGCATGAGCTGGTGCCGTCTTCTCTCGCGAGGTAAATCCCACCAAGAGTTCATGACAGCCTTGTATAATTCCGTCCCGTATCCTTGACGACAATATTCAGGCTTGATAAGGAATTCAGCTTCTGGCCAGCCAGAAATAGAAGATGCCATGGCAAGAACATCTGTCAAACCACCCTCGCCTATAAGCTCGTTGGTCGACTTGAGAAATGCTCCAAACATCCAATGGCTCTGGTCGTCTTGGACTAAAGAGTGCAGTTGACGAGTTGTCTCATCCTTATCTTTATTGGCACGACCACGAGATGTCGAATGCTTCTGAATTTCGGGAATTCGGCGAAGTTCGTGGAAGGCATCTAGGTCCTTCATTGTAAGAGGCCGGATCAAGAGACGTTCAGTCTCCATCGTAGGTCGATCGGACGCGCTAGGGATTGGACGCTCGGGCAGAGTAACAGAATAACTGAACCACGGCGTCATGCCGAGGTCTCGGATATCGTCGGCAGTAAGGAAAATATGAAGAGAAGGCAGGGCCTCTTGTAGGGGAGACATTGTTTCCATAGTGCAGCTGTGAACCAAGGACTATGAATGAGTCTATCGAGAAAATGAGTTGGAATAGAGACTCAAAGATAACAGCGAAAGTAAAATAAATAAGTGCCAAACTAGCATTGGAGGGCCCTCTCGTATGATATAGCTTAGCTTAGCGAGGTTACATAGCAAACGGCAGAAATGAGCGGTGTCTTGTTCTCGCATTTTGGCAGGGCAAGGAAAAGCGAAAAACCGTTGGATATGGCAGGGATAGCGAGGTCGGCTAATGGACAAGCTGCTGGAGCTAGGGTCTCTTCGCCTAGTGGACTGGCGTACTGTATGTAGGTTGTCCAAATGACGGAATACAACTATACTCCACTGGGATTTCTCTGGTAGAATCAATCCCACCCGGATTTGCACCGTGAGAGGTCTTTTTCTCCATCTGAGCTCCTGAAACTATTGCGAGCCTTCCAAGGCAGACACTGCCGAGACCATACTACCAATGCGTAGCCTGATACAAGGCGCGCGAACAACGCTAGTTCACGACTTGGGCCCCTGACACGTACTGGCGTGTTTACTAGCGAAGGTTTATTTCCAGGCACGTACCGCAGCAGCGTAGCAGTTGTCGGTTGCTGGCTTGTTTTGCGTGGCCTATCCTTACTGCAAACTGCTTAAAGGCAGACCAGGTATGCGCATTCTGAGGCGTCAATTGTGTTAGTCCAGATATGTGCCGTGTCACATGGACCATATGATATGATAGTACGATGGGGATTGGCTACCTGATGTCCAAGCGGCGGGCAAACATACACATCACATTGGTAAGTCGCCTCAGAATTGCCGTCGCCAATCATACGCTCAGATGGCTAGAGACGTTGTCTAGCTGAAGCTGACATACCTCCAGTCTCCCTTCTTCCAAGCTTTTTCCCCTTTTTTTCCTTCTTTTTTTCCCCTTCTTTTTTTACACCAAACACCATCATTTATCGCTTACCCGTAACGTAGGCAATCTAACGAATCGAAGGAGTAATTTGCGGGTTGAGTTGCACGCGAATACTACGACAGCAAAGATCGTCACGATAGCCCTGGGGCGTTCCATTCGGCAAAATCCTGCCCGTCGCTTGGCAAAGCGAGTTTGGGACAGCATAGTTATCATTTGCGTCTAACCGCGGAATTACAGAGAGCATATCTCAACAAGGTACCTGACTTGCAAGTCCAAGCCTTCTCTCAAGTCAGAACAATAATATAAGGCTCGGCAATAACAAAGCTGTTGGTTATGTCCCGTCGTATCAGCAAACCCCGGTACATATATGCATACTACGTCAATCCCTGGCCTGGTTCCCTTTCCAGAACAAATATGCCGTTGCTTCAGGGTGGATTGCCCTTGCATGAACCGGGTGGAAGGATGTGTGCGTCTATTGCCCGAGTGGGATCTCTTTTGGCAAATTTCGTGATGCCTGAGCAGACACGACACGGCTTCCGGAAGTCCTTCCCCGCCAGAATATCAAGAGGTTTTAGCTTGATTGTGGTTAGATAGGTAAGTGCTAAGACGAATCAATCAATCGCTCACTAATGAAATTACGCTATTTGATACGAAAAAGTCCGACGGTATGTTGGAGATAGCTATGCTACACCCTGCGATATGAATATTAGTATCATGTAAATCTTTGACCATATTAGTTATTGTTCTGTTTGATTCCAGTTGCTAGATGATGCTGGAAGCTGGATGTATATGGGGTACCGAAAAGAATGTCACATTATCAAGACGTATTGGTTGTTATTGGGGTTTTGGCAAGCATAAACTATCGTGATAAATCTGTCCTGACAGCTTATTGCTCTGCTCATATGTATACACTTTCATCACCAAAAGAATTCTATGAAAAAGGGAAATACTGTGGATGCACACGTTATCTTCCGCTGTTCACCAACTGGAGCTACTCAAAACTCAAACAAATGGCAAGTCCTTCGGTACGCCATAAGAATCACACCCTGAGAACCTCCACCAGTCTTTGTGGGTACCAACAAACATCCAACGAACAACGACCAGGGCGATCCACGGCAGGGGCGGAAAGTCTTGCCAAATTCCTCCTTCAAATGTCTTGTCGTGGAGGACCATGGCCAAGGGAAGAAGTTCATTCCGGGCAGTCGAGGTGCTCATGGCTTTCTTGCCTAACTCAGCGCCCTTTCTCTCAAACCACTCGCCCCAGTCACACTTATCAGCGTACTTCTCCAGACCAACCAGAGTCTCAATCTCATTCTCCAAATGCGTTCGCAAAATTGGCATGAATGAGTCGATGATCTTGATGAGTTTCTCGCCATCAAGCTCCTCCTCTTCTTCCCGTACTCTACCAACATAGTCCCTGAAAACGTCCAGACCATCATGAAAAAGGTGGTGTTCCTCGATGTTTGCGTCCATCAATCCCGGTACACCAGAGATTCTGTTTATCTCCGGGAAGATGTCCGTTTCCTCGGCGTTGTGGTGCGCAAGCACTTCCTCGCTCCATGACCAGGCGAAGCATGCAAAATCCAGCTTATCCTTCTTGGAACCGCGCTGAGAAACGTTGACTGCTTGGAGATAGATGGCATTGACGCCACGTAGAAAAAGGTTGTGGACAACAGTCATACCGGCAGCGCACTGCCTAGCACCTGTGGCTCTATTGTCAAGCTGGAAATATGTAGTCAGTGACAAGTAATTTCGAGACATTATTTGCATCTGCATGTAATTCATCTTGGAATCGTACCGAATCTCCCGCTTTATAAGCACTAATCATGGTAAAAGGTCCATCGACCCATGGTTTCGGCGGCGTACTCATCTTGTTGTTGGATGAAGAGTAAAGTGTCTATCAATGGAGTAGTGATACAAAGCGAGTGCCTATGGCATAAGTAATTCTTCTGATGGTTAAATACCTGCTTTATTAGATTGTGAGAGGCGCAGCATATAACTAGTGCTGACGTTAGATTCTTGGAGAGTTTGTCTCCGTATATAGGGCGACCAATTGACAGTGAATATTCTCATCGTGACTTGCATGTTTAGTGTATTTGATCATCTACGAATACCTTTCCCCCAGTATGTAGAGCAAGGTGTAACGGCATGATAAAGTTGCTCTGTTTACAAAGCAGGTAGATAGTAAGCTTTATTCTTTCTTGGTACTCCACATTTCTTTGAAGCTAGAGTCTAAGATCTGTTCTTACTCACTCAAGAGTGCTGAATCCAATGCAATAGAGTAGAACTTATTGGCTGCTGGTTGTTTTGTCGCTCTGTATACCTCATTACTGGACCGGATGTAACCCTATGGGCTTGGATCTTACATCACATGCACGCGGAACCTGTTTCTGATGGTAATGTTGTAAGCGGCGACCATTGACAGGCTAGCAAGAAAGCGGGTAAAAGGAGTCTTGGATTGATCTACGTGTTTATTTCGAGCCTGAGGCACCATCTCTTTACGGCGCTTGGAGGGATCGGAAAAACCCGTATCCGGTTCCAAGCCGCTGTCCTGTTTGGATGAGCTCAAAATCTGATTATTTGCGCAGCAATATCCGAAAAAAATCGCATCGTCTTTGAATAAAACAACTGGATGACTTGCTTTTTCTTATACAGTCTTTCCATATGTAATGATGGAATGACCGCTACCACCAAGGATCATGCTGCGACTCAGTATCATAGCAATTATCAAAAGCGCGTTCGATTTTGGCTAGAACTAACTACTGGGGCCTGGCAACGCCTTGGACGTTGCCGGCATCTAAGGAAGCCATGGGTTTCGAGGGACTCTCGTACTAACAACGATTGATGCTCGCGCCCCATCGTCCTGAAAATCTCCTCCGTACTCTATGGCCTGTTTTAGAAACCTAAACCTATGGTCGAACTCGTTGACACAATGAGAAAGGGGCCTCCAGAACGTAGGAGTTGAGCCATCTTGTGACAGAGTGGAGGACAGTACGCCGCCAAGTACTGGGGAAAATGCCAGCCTACTTATGGAAGCCCCCTAATGCCTTATAATATTCAATTTGATCCCTTCTGTGACGCTACTCTGAAAGCTCAGGCTCTTCAAGGCACATACCTACTAGGCACCTTTGTATCTGGTTGAAGAAGATATATAATTCCGAAAGTAATAGTGTGGAACAAGTTCCACCAGAGCCGTGACTTCTCCCTTTCCATTATTATTATATCATATTGTTTTAGATGCTGGGCTGTGATGTATTATCGGTCGCCAATTGATGCTTCCTGGCATTGTCCTCCATGCGAGCGATCCTAGAGTTTCTCTTGGCCTGTTGGTTGCGTCGCCAAAAGAATATCCCAGCCCCGAGTATCAGGACCACCCCAGTAACAGCGCCTATAACAATACCAGCAATAGCTCCGCCACTCAATTTCTTAGAGTCACCCGACTTATTTTCGTCCGATTTGGGGTCTCCAGAACTTCCGGTCGAGGTAGACCTATGTGTAGCAGTAGGGTTTGGGTCAACAGTTGCACCAGCCTTTTTGTCATCATCACCAGGCTCTGTAGCGTTGAAGCATGGTATCTCAAAGTTGAACTTGGACGTCTCAACAAAAGTAATGTCGGCACAGGCGTAGAAAGTTTGGTTGTGGGGAGCATCCCAATCAGCACGGTAGATAATTTGCAGAGTTGCGTTGTCGCCAGCCGAGACTTTGGACGGTGCATCAGGGACTTCGACACAGCTGTGGCCTGGATTGAGATCTGCAATGCTCTTCTCTTGGATCAATGTTTCAAAGTCATCGTTCGAGGAAGGATCTAGATGAATGAAATTTTTAGTAATACTTGAAAGGGATTTGGGCAAGTTTGGATATTTACCATTGGAGTAGGGGATACTGATCTTTGAGTTGTAGTAATCATCCTGACCAACTAGCGCTACTGCACCACCAGCTAAATTACAAGTAATCAGATGTGGTGATCAAAACACCCGGGGCAAATAAACATACTCAGTGGAAACTCAGTTCTGTTACCTGCTGTCGCGCGGGAACCACATGGGCCCTTGTTATCCATATCCCCAGACCAAACTCTATCTGGGGGCCACATAAAAGCAGCAGGGCCCATGTCCTCATCAGTGACACTTGCTTCGGTAGGAGGTTCATCTTGAGCAGATACTAATGGCAGTAGAGCCAGGAGAAGAAGATTTGGGAACATGATAATGTGGAGGAGGTTAAAGAGATAAATGATGACTAGAATGTGAATAGAAACGACGATTCACAGAAGCCAGGGGAAGTATGCTTGTGATATATGGCCATGCTCCGTTCTCACATGCCGGTTTCTTTGAATGGTGTGCGCGAGTTTTCAGCTGCCAAGAACAAATTGGACCTTTTGCAATCACCACAAAAGCAACACTGCAATGCAACCTGGGCGGAAAACATCTGATTTGATTGATTAGCTCAATTATCCGTATACGCTGTGAAGCAAACCCTGCTTATCAGATGATCAGATAAGATTTTGATGCATCCCGACACTCTTATTGGCCTGTCACCCACACTTTGTGATGCTCTGTTAGTCACTAAAGCCCATGCGACCCCCCCGTTAGTCCCTTTTGGGCCTGGATCCTTGAACAAAACTTTGAGCGATATCGGATATGCTGGTTCGCGAGTAGCTTGGTGCTGTGCTTGTTGGCCTAGAGCGCTTGGTTTTGCTTGGCATCAGGTCATTGCATCAGTTTGGTAGCAATTCGCAAAGGCGATGCAGGTAAAGGTTCCTCTCAGTCGTCGGGATATAACGGAAAAGCCGGTTCGATGTAATTTTAACGGTGACAACCTTTTGCAGAACACCCTTGTACTCGTCAAGGAGAGACGCGACCCGTGTGCCCAACTGATTTCCATATAAAGGTTCTCTTTCGTTCTGTGTAAATGAGACCACTTCACAACCAAGGAATTACCCAGGCCCAAACGTCCAGATCAAACCCTCCATTAATTAACATGCATTCGTTTATCACGTACACTCTTTTGGCATCAGCCACTCTTTCCGTCGCTCTTGATCCCCGCTTCCAGTTTCCAGACACTGTTCCTCTGATGAAACGTCAGCAGCCCGGTACTCCTCAGTATGCATGTCACGAAGATTGTGGTACGTCAGAAATCCAACTATCATTTACGGTGTGACTGATAAAACCTTGGTAGGTCTCTTGATCACGCTTGCCCGTGAGAAAGGATTCTGCGATAGTAACGAGTGGAATGAGCATTATGATCGTTGCATGGAATGCGCAAATACCTATGGCATCTGGAAATACTACGGCGAAGGAGTCAGCAAAGTTGCCGAGCAGTGTAAACTGTCGCCCTCACCCAGTCCCTCGGGTGCTGCCGCTGCTTCGACTACAATCAAAACGCCGGAGACTACCCAAGCCGAAGAGCTGGGCATCACCGCTGCTAACGTATCGGCTGATGGGCCGTCAACGTCTGCGTCCATGATTTCTTCAGAGGTAACTACTGAAGCAGCCCCCACCAAGGCTGTTGAAACCACTGTCAGTCACCTTGCCGCACCCTCTAGTAACAATGACTCACTGATAATTGTTAGACACCTTCTACTCCGACGCCTTCATCCGTTGTCGTCAGCGGCGCGGCTAAGCATCCAACCCTCTTGACTCTTCCCTTCCTCGCCTTTGCCGTTTTGGCAGTTGTCAGTCTCTACTAGACCGAGTTTAAGAATTTATACGACCAAGACAACTTGCGTACGGAGATGGCCTTGCAGTTTTTGATTCTTTCACCTGAGAAAACTTCCATTCTATAGTATCAATTTGAATACGATTATGAGTGTAGTTCACTGCACATACTAAAGCCAGTCTCTTTATACAATTTATTCTTAGGTCATGAATATGGTGTGAATTTATATTTAAACCTTGGCAACCGACCCGACTGTATGTTTCGTCAGCGAAGCAAACAAATAATCCACGGTCTCAATATTTCATCGCGGTCCATCTCCAAAACATACTGCGTGGTCATAAAGCTTACACTGGGCATCATCAAGAAGGTATTGGGAGTAGGTATCGGTAAGGCCCAAAGCAACCTCCCTAAGACTCTCAATTCCTGAATGGCCAACTTGCTTTCGAATTCGCTGCTCGATAGAAATGCACGACAACCACTGATCTGGATCCTTACCCTGGGAACGGTAATCCTCTTCAACCAGATTACATAACACAAGGCCCAGATCATTCTCCGCCGCCGCCGCATGCGCCTGAATAATTGATCCTGTCTCTTTATACTCGATTCTTGCCTTTGCCATTGTCTTAACAAATGAAGGTTTGATACCTTTTGTTGTATTTGAATGGTCAAGACCTATTTTGATAGGCGTGTCGCGATGATGTTAAGCGCATCCGATTTGGCTATGCTTCTAATATAAGGAATAAGAACAAGCTCTAGGCTTCTAAGATCAATATTAAATAA